>JXSR01S028245.1:0-14543 GCA_000969725.1 Ophiothrix spiculata | reverse complement strand
CACAACGCCCCAATCGGTGAATTGTAAGGTTACAAAGTCGAAACTTTGGTAGCTATGACAACCAACAGGGCGAAAATGGTTTGATTTCACGAATCGAGTCGTTGAGTCGTTCTAAAACAGCTCTTTTTGCTATGACCCAATTGACTCAACGCCCCAATCGGTTAAAATTTATACCACAAGGTCGAAGCTTTGGTAGCTATATGACAACCAACAGGGCGAAAATGGTTTGATTTCACGAATTGAGTCGTTGAGTCGTTCTAAAACAACTCTTTTTGCTATGACCCAATTGACACAACGCCCCAATCGGTGAATTTCAATTCACAAAAACGAAAGTTTGGTAGCTATGACAACCAACAGGGCGAAAATGGTTTGATTTCACGAATCAAGTCGTTGAGTCGTTCTAAAACAGCTCTTTTTGCTATGACCCAATTGACTCAACGCCCCAATCGGTTACAATTTATACCACAAGGTCGAAGCTTTGGTAGCTATGACAACCAACAGGGCGAAATGGTTTGATTTCACGAATCGAGTCG
This sequence comes from Ophiothrix spiculata, assembly GCA_000969725.1. Classification (NCBI taxonomy): domain Eukaryota; kingdom Metazoa; phylum Echinodermata; class Ophiuroidea; order Amphilepidida; family Ophiotrichidae; genus Ophiothrix; species Ophiothrix spiculata. The sequence goes on along the minus strand of JXSR01S028245.1, from coordinate 14,010 downwards.
TTGAGTCGTTCTAAAACAGCTCCTTTTGCTATATAAGCTTATATATTACCCAATTGACACAACAACCCAATCGGTGAAATTCTAAGGTCGAAAAATTGCTTGGTATGACTTCCATATGACTTTCCATATACACCCTAAACACCCTAAATTATTTCAATTTAGGGCACCACTAAATAGTGTATACAAAATATGTTGGCTCGTATCGTAATGTAAAGTGTATTTTAAACTGTATATCTTGGTATCCCAAGTACTATTCCGTTCGTGTTCGTTGTATGATTCATAGATATTCATACATCTTTTAACATATTGAAATGATGGATTTTATGTATAGGCCCTATACTTTGCTATAAGTGGTTACAAAATGTATAAAGGTGTATAAACTATATAACATGTACAATGTCTGAAGTATCTGTATAAAATATATGTTCTAATAATCTACATAAAGTTATTTGGACTTAACACATCTTGTTATGCCGTGTTTGACAGAACTGTTTCGTAAGGGCCATCATAGACCCTTACTCATCAGAAACACATCGCAGAATGAATATATTACGAAAAATATTCCAAGATTAAGACAAGGCAAGATAATTTACACAATTTACATATGAATAGTCATAAAGTTTTCAAATGTCCATTGATTAAAAGCTATATGACAACCAACAAGGCGAAATGGTTTGATTTCACGAATCGAGTCGTTGAGTCGTTCTAAAACAGCTCTTTTTGCTATGACCCGATTGACTCAACGCCCCAATCGGTTAAAATTTATACCACAAGGTGGAAGCTTTGGTAGCTATATGACAACCAACAGGGCGAAATGGTTTGATTTCACGAATCGAGTCGTTGAGCCGTTCTAAAACAGCTCGTTTTGCCATTCTAGACCTTTTTCTTATAAATGAGGTGTTATCGATCAATTTCCATCAAGGTATTATCGTCCTTGGGAAGTGTGGAGTGGGGAGTTGAGGAGCGGGGTTTAGAAACAAATTAATACGTTTACAAACGCTCTAAATTAGCCCATCACAGTCAGACGCGACTCCTCAAAAAAAACCCGTCTGTTACGGAATTTTGTCCTTAAGCCCGAATTCGGACTTTTACTACCCTGCTCCTGAAATCCAAACCCGCACTCTTAAGGACTTTGTCATCTTTTATCATGAACCTAAAACACGCCCACCTCGCGCGCATTGGCCAATCAGAGAGCAGGAGTTTTAAAATTCGTCCTCGTCAAAATTCGGAATCCTGCTCCTGCTCCTTACCCGCATTTGAGTGAAAAGGTACATAACATACTACTGGCGGTTATTTTTTCACTGATTTCAGATGCAATAAATGACTTTGACGGGGGCACCAGAACAGTAACAGGAACCAATGCCACTGCCGGAATATGGGCTTCCTATCCAGCCCCATTTGTTACACTTCAAGAAGGATTTCTAGATCAGGTAAAATAAAATTACAGTATAAATGTGTACTTGAATCAGAATTAAATCGGCATAAGTTTCTAAACATGTCAATTCCGGTGAAAAACTAATCTTAGTCTACCTAAACTAATCTTAGTCTAAGTGGCGCAACAGCGCCTTCCACAGAATAAAGCGTGAAACTATCTTGCTGCGAGAAAGTTGTTTGCCCTACTATGCAACTAGACTCAGTCCATTAGTCTTACAAAAACTGTACACGCGCTTCACTAATGGCCTGAACAACAGGAAGTGAGGGAGACCCCATTTGGCGACTGGTGGATCCAGTCTACTATGCAACCCGGACAATAGAACTGGGGGGGGGGGGGGGCTAACATTCCTACTGGAACCACACCACAACTTAGCATCCCAATTACTTACTGTACAAAATGGCTTCCTAACAACATCGAAAAACACAAGAATAAAGCAACTGCTTGCTTCAACGGTGCATTTTCTTAATTAAATATAAACTCTTTTAACACAATATGATGACAAAAGTACACCATGACCGCAAATATTTCGAGATACGGGACGTTGAAGGTATTTACACGAACTATCGACAGCCAAATATTTAGTATTATATACTACATAAATAAATTTAAGAGAGTTGATTGGTTTAAACACGATCACATGATTTCAAATAGTTTGAACCACCTTGAGAAAAGCCGTAAATAGTTCATTTTGAAAAAGACTATTTACGGCTCTAACGAACTATTTACGGGTCTGAAAAGACTATTTACGGCTGACGTCATCAAAATCCGATGTACGCAAGCGTTCTTAGCGCTAGTGGATACAATACGTTTTGTGATTTGTGAACATGAATAATAACATTTTAAAATGGGTAATTAAAAATCTCATTATGAAATTTATTTAAGCAGTATATAAAACAAATATATACTGACTTTTTCAGATCTCTGGATTAAAACTATGGTCCTTCAGTGACTAAAATTATGCTATTTTACTTCGGGGCTGCGCCCCTCAGTAAAATAGCAATCTTAGTCACTTCAGGCCCATAGTTTTAACCAGAGATCTTCAAGTCAGTATATATTTGTATACTATGATTGTTTCAAATAAATTTCGGACACGAACTGACAATTTGAACGCAGCCAACGCGTATCCACATCGGGAAGTACGCAACGCTATTTCCAATCAGTAATAACAGTACTTCAACATCGCGCGCGCATGAAAAGCGATATTTTTCGAATAGATCAGGCGCAGAAATTTCACCCAAATATTCATTTTGGTTGCTGCTTGTTGTTGATTAAGCATATATATGAAACAACTGAAATTTTTCATTCTTCACTTCCAAAAAAATTGGGCAACTTTTTAAAATTCAATAACTCTGCAATCACATATCAGAATTCTTGTCTACAAATATGTGGATGTGCATGGACAAAATCATCTTCCTGATAACATATTCTCAAATAAAAATGGTCTATCCTATAGCGCGGAATTCAGAAAAACATCTGAAAAAAACACTTGATTTCAGTATCAAAACAAAACTATCAAGCCCAGTTAAAGTCATGCCTGCTTGAATATTAGCTATGTGTCAACGTGTGTGTAGGCCAGCGGTGTGAAATATCAACGTCCTGCTGCCAGTGCCAGGTAATGGGTAAATGAAGTATCTACCATAGCACCAAAAAGTATGTTTGGATGTACTCTTTAAGAAGGGCTGTCAATTTTACACCGAATCGCGAACGCTAGTTTATTTATTGTTGTGATCTCTGCAGGCGCCACACCACAAATTAACTTCCTATTGCCTTACTGTCCAAAATAGCTTTTTGACAAAAGTAAACCATGACCGCAAATTTTTCGAGATACGGGACATTGTCTACATCATTGACAGCCAAATATCTAGTACCAGAATTCAGTACGTTGGTGGAAAGCCTTAAAATTTTATCGAAGTACTCTGGTGATCACAAATGGCATCGGAGCAACTTCAAATAAACCTATGTATCGTATTATTTATGAGCCCTTCTCTCAAAGATATGTCAAGTGGCGTTCCGCAGGGCTCTATACTAGGTCCATTATTATTATTATTTTATGTGTCAATGATAGTACTGCTTCCTCAAAAATATGAAACTTCATTCCTTTTGCTTATGGCACCACTATAACTTTTTCATCATGTCAATAGCATACATCTAATGGATATAGTCAATAATGAATTGATAAACAATTGTAGCTGGTCTCAAAAATCAAAGAATGTGATTAAAAGCAAACCATATTTCTAGGAGTTCTTGACCAACCTGGAAAGCTCGACTGTGTCTCAAAAGCCTTATCTGAGAAATATTGGTGTCATGAACAAACTTAAATAGTTCGTTCCCCTATGTATATTGCGAACATTTTATTGTACTATGATTATTCCTTACCTTAGCTACATGGTATTCTCATCTGGGGAGATTTATGTAAAACATACTTGAATAAATTAAGTACCTACATGAATGGGCAATACGGGTTATAACCAACAGTCATTATAGATGTCATACCAATCACTTATTTGCAAAATCTGTACAAAATAGAGCTTTTCGTCTTTATGTAAAGTACAGATACTCAATTACCGTTAACATTTGACAATTTCTTTTCCAAACGTCAGACGTACACGGATACCAAACAAGACGTGTTGATGATTATGATATTATAAAGAACAAAAGGTCGTTCACTGATCATACCATCAAATCAATGGTTTCTATTTTTTGGAATTCCTAAGAAAAATCCCTAGATAACTTTTCCCTCTCTTTTTGCTCATGTGCCATTGCAGAGGAGGGTGGTCGTGGCAACTATTGCATGGTTGCCATTCTTATCGTATACGATCCCCGGCTGCGTTGATGTGACTCATGTCCTATACCGCCTCTATAAGAAACATCGTGGGAAAATACACTTCCGGGATTGTGCAGGATTGCCGCTAAAATTATATTGCTAATTGGTAAAAAATATGATAACATGTATAAAAAGTGGGGTTCACGCGTGAACCCCAACGGATTTAGGATAACATAATTATGCTAATTACGATAAGAACACTTTTGTAGTTTTTTGAGGAGAGGTAAAAATATGATCTTTGTAATTATTTTCTTCAATACGTGAGTCACGTGACCCAATAGAAATACACGTAGATCGTTCCCTAAATTTGCGTTTGGAAATCCCTCATCCCTAAATCTAGGATCTTCTCAGAATCGTGTCCGCCGCCGCCTGTGCCATTGGATTCCTTTTTATTGTCACGTTTTTGTAATTTTCATGTTACATAGGGCATTTCGTCTTCCAGCTTCGCCCTCCATATTGTTTCTTTGTATTTTATATAGATATGCATATTATGTATATTAAAACTGAATAATGGAATAATATCGGTTGACGAGGAGCAATACAAACTGATTAAATCAGTAGGAAATACAATTGGGTGATTCCAAAGTAACGTTTGTGACCGAAAAATTGGAAAATTTCCCTTTTAAGGTGTTTGGTCCACGCGCCATCCACGCGTACCAGTACGCGCTGGTTTCCGAGTAGGCAAGTGCCGCAATACGCATGCGCGTATACACTGAGTAGTGTTTTGAAGCTAAAAATTGCCATATTTTAATATTTTTTCTTGAAAACCAAGTCGGTGACCCCCAATTTTTATTTTTTTATTTGAAAGAACATACTTGTGCGCAACTTTTGTAAAAAAATTAACAAAAATGCTCGGGCAGATTTTTTGAATCAACACTAAATAATTTCACTTTCGCCACATTTCCCATAGACCCCTGTACTAATTTGTCCCCCAAAACCTCTCATGGACCAAACACCTTAAACGGCCACAGAACCTAGCACAAACATTATATCAACGAGTTTATTGTTGATAATGGTGCTCACTGGTGGGATCAAGACATGCAGGTGTTTAAAGATTAAAATAATTGCCATAATAGTGAATAAAGTTCATGTAACGTTCGGTAACGTTTGTGACCGCGCACGGAAATGGTTTTTTGCTCCAAATGACTTCAAAGTAAAATTTCTTTGACATATTAGCGAATTTTTTATTGCGCTTTTCACAGATGATTGGTAACATATTTACAAATAGTTCATAAAAGTGATAGGAAATTCTATCGTCAGGATTCCTTTTAATGCAATGTTTTGTTTGGTAACGTCTGGTAACGTTTGTGACATTTTGGTAACGTTTGTGACATTTTTGAATGAAAACATGTGCTCATTCATGCACGGGTAGAAAAAATTAAAAATTTCTGATAAGAAAATACTTTTCACATACCGAGTAACAAACGTATGACTGAAAAAACTGCTCATATGGTCGAATAAAAAAAAAAGGTTTAATTCTCACTGGAATGAGCCAATTTGATTATCATGTTGCGTGAGGTAGGACCAAAGTACAGATTACATATTAGTCATAGTCCATCTTACATACTAATTTCTACGGTACCTTTTTGACAGGTTTTAGGGACAGCTCTTCTTGTTGCATGTATTTGTGCAATCACTGACAAACGTAACTCTAAGCCAGTCAATGGAATGGAACCACTGATCGTGGGCTTCACTCTCTTCGGAATCGGTGTAGCATATGGGATGAACTGTGGATTTCCTGTCAACCCGGCAAGGGATTTGGCTCCGCGTCTATTTACTTATATTGCACAATATGGGTCTGATGTATGGTGGGCGTATGTATCTTTTTTAATTATGAAATACTTTTAGCATGTTTAGAGTTTTTTGGTGTCACGTATAGACAATGGAAAAGTGCTATGACCTGATTTTAAGGACTGATATGCACTTGGCCGTCTGTCTCTGGAAAATCAAAATAGTTTTAGCAGTCAATATTTGCATACCGTGATTGCCCTCGTGACCAGTCACTACTTGTACACTTTAGAATCCTTTAGTTTAAGGATTGTTCCTCCAGAAGACTATACAGGGTGTCCCAGAAAAAAAAAACCTACAATCTTTGCGAGCAATTTTCGTTAGCTTAACGGATAGTCAGAAAGTATATAAAGGTTGCATTGTATAGCCCATGAATTGAACTTTTAGATACCATTTGTTTTATTTCAATCGGTAGTATACAACAAAAGATATGTTTTATCAAATATTTGGTTGGATTTTTGTCTGGTCCAATTTCATGATTATTGGCCATAAAGAAGGGGTGTTTCTGAATGGAATAAAAATGGGTCACCCTGGAAAATTTATCATATATTTTATTTATTTTTACATTAAATTAGTTCATTTTTTCAGCACAGATAAACCGAGCATGTACGTAATAAATGAGTAAACATTGTTACGGTTGAGTGAGCAGATCAATGACAATACTCTATAGAGCTTCATTCAAGGGGAACTTACAAACTCGTGAAATTGGACCAGAACATTTTACATTCAAATATTTGACAAAGCATAACTTTTGTTGTACACATACCGGTTGAAATGAAACAAACGGTATCGAAAAGATCAATTCATATAAAATGCAACTTTTACGTACTTTCGAACTATCCGTTAAACCCAAGCAAATTACACGCAAAGATTGTAAGGTTTTTTTCTGGGACACCCTGTATGACATAAATCTGCTCTTAGTAAATTATGATGCGGTAGTTATTACTTTTGAACCAGAAATGTTCAAGCTTAATTAACATATTTTCTGGTTACAATGGCCGTAAATTATAAAATTTTAGGAAATAAAAAGACCGCCAATTTTCATGCAAGGTTGTGTAATATCAATATTATGATAAGGTCTTTATTCACGCCTAAAAAACAAGATATTTGGAAAAATAATAATTGGTCGACAATCATTTTTTGACTTTGATTTAAATTTGTGACCTATTTAAATGGACACAGCACTGTATATAACCACCTCCGAAACAAATGCCCTGTACTGAATTATACATATTAGTGAATTTAAGGGTTTTCAGGTCGGTCATAAATTTCCGGTTTGCTTTATCTATTTTCAGATCATATGACAAGCAATGGTGGTGGGTTCCAGTTTTGGGCCCTTTCTTGGGCGCTTTAATCGGAGGCTGGACATACTTTCTCATGATTGAGTTACATCATCCACGTGATACTAATTACCAACGTCATCTAGACGAGGCACCAAGCAAGCAGCAGGAACAGCAACGTCAGAATCCACAAGGCGCCACGAGTGATGCATAGAATACCGCAAAAGCGATCATAACATTGTGCTCTTATTCAGTACTTTTGACAATTAGGAAAATGCTGAACAACTTGCAGTTGTCTTTAAATTCAAGAGTATTTTTTTACTTCTTTCCACCATTTTTTATCTACATGCTACAAATAATTTCCTTGAACCAAAACCTTGACATTTCGGGAGAGAACCATCAGATTATGGTAAATCATGTACATAATTCGATATATTTATATCTCGATTTTTTTGATATAGATATCGCCGATATGAGATTTCAAGGAATATTATTTTATCAATATATCGTACTCATCGATATTTTGAAACCAATATCGATATGATATGATATCGATATTTATGATATCACTCCATCTAACTATCGATAAAAGTACGTTTCACTATGTTATTAAATAAATTTCATTTTCCTCATCACAAAAAAAATCAATTTTCAATGGTATTTGTATTATGACTAGAAAATGCGAATTATGTATGGTTAGGTTCGTACAATCGACCTTGGGATTTCGAAGGCTGCAATAAGAACACGGAATCGTTTTGGCATGGTGGGTGGGTCAATTCCAAGATCAAAGAGGATTATCGATATCAGAAAATTCGTGGTACCGCATCGAGCATGCTTACACGGCTTTGTACATTCACACAGATTTATTATGGTGCGATTATGAGAAAAGTCTTTTTTGACTAACAAAGCTAGCAAAGCTTATTAGATTTTTTAACTGTACAAAAGTGATAAATGATCATGTATTTTCTAAATTATTTTCTTACAAATCATTTTTATAATTATGATAGCTATTTTTCAAATATATCTTTCTAATGTATTCTGAAAATATATGAAGGTTATTTTTAGAAACATATTGTTCTCTGTATTAATTTTGTACACGTGTATATTAGTAGGATAACCTAAAAAAATCGGCATGTTTTGTGATCAGCTCTAATTGGAAAAGTCTTCATTTTTGGCCACTAATAATAGGACTCTGTCTCAATGACGATTCATGATTTTAAAAATGACGCCCATAAATTTGATTATTTAAGAATTGGTGCATCTTCTCATGTATCGGCCTGGATATAATTATTTTTAAACTTTTATCGCACTGAAAATGCGAAAGAATTTCCGGACGAAAATTGTGTTGACAAAACCGTGCATATTATTGAGCTCGGACATTTCTATTCGTGTCGATGTTGAAATCACAGGCACATGATACGGTACAATCGACTTGATTGGTCAATTGGCCGATATTCTCACTTTCTTTCTTTTAATCCAGTAAAAGATTAACAGATAAGTCCTTGCTTTAAGATTGAATTCGATATATATATATTTGTCGATGTTTCAAATATAAATAGTGTGAACCCATAGCAAAAAGAAATGGTAGCAGATAATAATCGGATGGTTATCGGATGGTTATCGGATAACTACTTAGTGATTTTTAAAAAGTTATCGGGAAACACCGGCTAGCCGATTACTTGCGGATCACTTGCACATAGTTATCGGGAAGTGATTAAGAAACTTAGTCTCTGAAAAATAGTTATCGGGAAGTGATCGGGAAACTTAATCTTTGAAAAACAGTTATCGGGAGGTAATCGGCAAACTTAGTCTCTGAAAAACAGTTATCGGGAAGTTATGGGGAAACTTAAAACTTTGAAAAACAGTTACCGGAAAGTGATCAGCAAGTAATCAGGTATGCTGACCCGGCCTTGACACAGTCACATGACTTCCAACTGCCATTTTTTCATTTTAAAAAGCTTTAGCTGTGGAAATCAGTTGAATTGAAGTGCTGTTTTACACATGTATGGAGACTATATAGCTGGTTTAGCATTCAGTTTTTGATTCTAAACATGTAGGCCTATCTGTGTGATGAACAGCTTGCTGTATACTGGTATGTATATAGTTTTGTACAGGTTATCTCAGTTAGAACTTGCAGACTGGTAGTATTTAGGCCTATAATTAAAACACAAGTTGAGTTTTGGTTGTATAAGCTTACTTATTGGTGGTAATAGATTCATGTTCTGTCAAAAACTCTATTTGGTACAATTAAGTAGGCTAATTATAAATGTACATTTATGCAAGATCAACAGGGCCAGCACACATATGTGTGCATGGAAATGTGTGGAACGTACTTAGAACACTGATGGTAGCTGCATGTACATAGAAGCTTTCAATATCGGCCATCTACATTTGGTTTTGAAAAAAACAAGGAGTTGCATGGGAAAAATTATAATTACTGCACATGCCACAAGGGAGCATCCTATATGGGCCTGGTATCCATTGGCTGTATACCCATATGCCGTACGTGTGCCTTATTTCGTTTTCCATTGTTTGTAATTGTGTGGCGCAACACAGACAATAAAATTTGTTCTGTACACAGTTATTTTTTACGGCAGATATTCTTATGACGCGGTGCACGTGCTCACCAGGTATGAACATGTTGATTGTTGGTACTACAAGGAATAGCATCGGCCATACACATGGCCACTGATATGATTACTAAACAGAATGAAGTTTATTGTCTCTGTTGCGCCGCACAATTACGAACAATGGAAAACGAGACAAGGCACATGGCATATGGGCACAGCTAATGGATACGAGGCCGGGCCACTAGTACTTTTACTCAGACGGTTAACTGCTGGTTGAGATATATTTCTAAAGCAACAAATGTAGTATTTATTTTTAGGATTAGTTTGGATTTGTACTAAAATTTTATATCCATATGTGAGATGGCAAAAGCAGCACGGTATTAATTTACGTATCAATTGATTATCAAGAAAGCATACAGGTTATCCGCTAACTATATCGGCTTACTACAATTGTTTTTAGTAGCATCATACTCATTCGCATTTGAAATGGTCATTAATTTGCTAATTATATAGTACTACTATCGGATGATAACCAAGAGAACCTGCAGTAGTAATAGTTATTGGACGAGGCTATGTGGATGTCATCCCCAAATAGTATCGGCTGGTTACTATCCCCAAATAGTATCGGCTGGTTACCAAGAAAACCTGTTAAAATGGTTATCGGATGGTCATCCGCTAATTGCTCATTTGCATGTGAAATAGTTATCCGGTAGTCATCCGCTAAATTAGTATCGGCTGGTTACCAAGAAAACCTGCTAAAATGGTTATCGGATGGTCATCCGCTAATAGTATAGACCATATCGATAATTGACATAATCCCGCTGTTGATGGGGTAAATCCACAGATCCGGACGTGGCCAAGTATGATAAACACACTACTTGCTCTCGCTCCGAGTTCCGTTCCCCCGGCCCGTCCGATTCTGTGGATTTACCCCATCAACGGCGGGAGTAGGTCAATTTTCGATACGGTCTATAGTATCGGCTGGTTACCAAGAACACCTGTTAAAATGGTTATCGGATGGTCATCCGCTAATAGTATCGGCTGGTTACCAAGAACACCTAAGAAAATAGTTATCGGATGGTCATCCGCTAACTGCTAATTTGCATGTGAAATAGTTTATCGGATGGTCGTCCGCTAACATAGTTGCGGATGGTCATCGGATGGTTATCAGGTAGTTATCCGCTGCCTGCCTTATTTTTGCTATGGGAAGAGCTCAGTTCCGAAACTTCTCACATCCACCCCAACACATGACTCATTTGGTGCTCACATCAAAATAGCTTATTTGAGCACTTACTGAAATTTGTAATAAAAGTTTTTAACAAATTCAAATTATATAATTGTTATAACTGATTTCTGACTATATCATAAAATACATACATGTACCAGGTGTCCCAAAAATGGTTACATGTGGTAAAATGATTGTTTGCAAAAAGTATAGCAGTTCTCCAAACTAAAGGGACTTATGATACATACCTTCGCTAGATGTTTGCAACTTTTAAATATCACAACATTATTATTTTTTGAGTTATCAACCAAGATAGATACCTATGTCAGAAACGTATTTTTTTAAATTCAACAAAATCGGAAGCAAGTTCGTTTGATGTAATTTAATCCTCGTTCAACCCCATGTAAACTTGAAATTGACATGTCAAAAGTTATGTTGTTGCATACCATAGCATAGGGTAGAGTTTCTTCTTCCCTTTGATACCAACATCACGTATATACGACAAGCTGTTACGTAATTATGACGTCATAAATTACTACAGGTCTGAAATTTATGTCGAAATCTGATTTTGGGCAAAAATGGCAACCGATTCAAAATGTTGCTATTTCTGTTATTTCTAAATGTCGATCTTACTTTTGCTACTATAAAGAAAATTATAATTTAAGCATGTCCTGTAAGTTTAAGATTATTATTTTTTAAATTCACACAAGTTTGCAGTTTAAACAGTTAAAGAATTAATGTTACCAATGAAAATTTGATTGTGCTTTATGCGTATTCATCAACTTTCGCGCCAAAACTTGATTGACAGGTTCAATATAAACAACTCATTCTGGAATGCATGGAATGAAGGTATCCGTAATTTGCATAAATGATATACAAAAAGATTGTTCAATTATTATTCAATTAAAATTGTATCAGATTTGGTTTATATAAAGTCTGATCATGATCATTTAGAACAAATGCACATTAAAATACCACAAAACGTGTATGCTTATTATTTGGTTGAATTTTGAACCAATGCGTTTCTGACATAGTTAGATACCTTTGTTAATAACTCAAAAACTAATAACGGTGTGATCTTAAAATGTTACAAGTATCTAGAAGAGGGTTGTAATATAATGTGTGCAAAGTTTCGTTTCTCTAACTTCTACAATTTTCCCGACAATTTTAGCACACGGTCATTTTTCTACATGTAACCATTTTTTGGGACACCTGGTATATACATAAAGATAAACAAAGTCTTGTTTGGCTCCAAAACCTCTTCCGTCCAGTTAATTCTACATATTACTCATTTCCACTAATAATGACTTTGTAACTTTTGTACACATTGTTGGATATATCAGATGAAGGTATCCCACAATAGGAACATATTTTGTGAGATTTTAACAACTTAATATTTTTGAATTGCAAAAGGCGGAAAATAATAAAAATGAGTCGCATGTCGGGGTAGATGTAATAGGTTTGCTCTGACTGTTCTCTTCCAAACAGTATTCGCAATTGTCCCAAGCTCTTGCACTTCAAACATGAGTTAAAAACCTATCTTTTCCGGCAAGGATTTCCTGATTCATTCATAGTTTGTTTCGTTCTGTTTATTCCTGTCTTTGTTTGTTCAAACGCTTAGAGTTCGTTGTAGATATGCGTTCTATATATGCGGTTCATTATTAATATTATTATATGTGTTTACAAACCTATATACAAAACTCAAACAAGTGTATTGCTGACTAAATATCGCCAGATAGCATGTTCAACTGCTTATTAGGGCATTAACAGCAGAATACTAACAAGTTTAACAAGTATAATGCTGACTACTACGCCAAGATAGAGGTTAACCACCGGATTTAAAGGACTAAGCTAACCTGTTACAAATCAAGATGCGATGGAAAGAAGCACCCTACAGGAAATCCAAGCAGCCATGATAGTACAAGTAGAAAAACAACTAAGAGAAGATGAGCAAAGTTGCCACATTCATGGTGTTTTGGCTTACATGTTAAGAATAAACAAAATAGGTGCTAAGAATGTCTATGTTAAAGGTTCCAACCTTTATGATATTATAACTTGACTACCTTCATAGAGGTGAGACCATTTCTGGAGGAATCTTAAACACGCCAGAACAGTGATCTAAAAGAAACTGAGGAGAAAAACTATAGGCTGTCAGTGAAAGCTGTAATGACTGAATCTTATAAGCATGATAAGTGCTTGAATTTCCCCAGTCACCCCATTTATCAGATGTGGTACCATCAATTGTCAACGTGTTTCCCAACAACTTTTGGCTGGTGGTACCATAGACTTACTGACATAAATAGCAACATTTCAGCATATGAAACCAGCTGAGTAAATTTAAAATTCCTGTTAATTCTCTCCTGTTATTTAAATCTGTAAGATATTAAGTATCTATCCTTTTAGATTTTAATTTCAAATCTTAAAGATTACTTCCTTTTTAATCCTTTAGATTAAAAACAGCTCTATGAAAGATTTTCTATAATCCATAGAGATTGTTCCTTAAATACAGTCTTTGATTGGAAAAGAATTATTAGAATTTTGGGAAAGTACGTTTCTGAATAAAATTTGAAAATTTTTCTTCGGTTACGATTTTACATCAGATTTTATTGTTAAAACAGATTTGAAGAGCGCCCTCGACAATGTTTATTTATACTAATTAGCAGTGGCGTGCCCAGGATTTTTTGAGTGGGGGGGGGGGCACAACCATCAGTTTTCCCCGAATGACCGGAGGCAAAATTATGTAACTTTGAAAATTTTTGTCAATTCAGCTTAAGGCTCATTCTCAGATAAAGTGTGCAACTTTGTCGTTTTGGTGTCGCTCATGTTCGTGTTACTAGTTTAGCGTTGTTAAGCCTATTACAAATAATTTGAGTGATCTAGTTAATACA
>JXSR01S028243.1:2488-20407 GCA_000969725.1 Ophiothrix spiculata | reverse complement strand
AAAATAAATATTAGTATGTGTTTTTGAATGACTGTTTTTTTTTTTATTCTTTTATTTTTTTTATATACATGGCCCTCATGGTACACCGTAATATGGAAATATATAACTAATTTGAAATGCATTGGTGGTGGTTTGAAATGGGTTACTTTTGTCGTTATTGTTGTTTATTTGTTGTTGTTGTTGATATTGCTGTTGTTGTCGTTGTTGTTGATGATGATGTTGTTGTTTGTGGTGGTGGTGGCGGCGGCGGAAGTGGCGATGGTGGCGATGGTGGCGGCGGCGGCGGTGTTGTTGTTGTTGTTGTTATTAAAATATTATAGTATTTATAGTATTTCATAACCTTCATCTTTAATAAACCGCCAAAATGTCCAGACTATAACAGCACATGGTTCAACAAAATCTGTGGTTGCAACAGTTGACGAAACCACGGCTGTGGCATCAGCAGGAATAACAGACACATTCGCTGTTGAAACTACTACAGCTGGCAAACAATCTACGACCAGCGAGCACTTTACTACTAGTACAACCAGTGACATGAAAAAAGGTAGGTATCATCATCATCATCATCATCATCATCATCATCATCATCATCATCATCATTGGGGCTCTCCACGCGGGAGCATCAAATCTAGATGCATCTAGATGAATGTACATTTCCGAAGTGCAGATTATGTTCACACGCGCGTCAATCTGTCGTTGCACGTATTGACGTTTGCTGAAGTCCAGTTTAATCTAGATGCATCTGGATGTGCGAAGAACAGATTGATTTGCCCGTGTGGAGAGCACCGGTATCGTCATCGTCATTTTTTGGCTGCGGAGCAAACGATTACAAGTTTCCTTCAGCACAAAAATAATGGGTCCTGCCTAATTCTGGGAGCTAAATCTGAATTAATCATGTCATCCACATTCCAAAAAGCTGTTGGATGTCCTTTGAAGGAAGTAGGTTCTATGCCTTCCTGATTAGTGGTTCCTTGTCCCATGTTGTGGAACATGGAGTACGTACTCTTTGCATATCTATTTTTCAGATTTTCAAAGTACATTATCCAAGAACCTGAGTTGACCTGATCTTACAGTTCCACCAACGGCTAGTCTTTTTTAGATAAAAGAATTCGGTATCTTATCGGTCAATGACAAGCGTTACCCAAAGGCATTAATTTCACTTTGCATTGCTTTAAAGTAGACCCAAGACTCGTAGCCATACAGGACAGTGACTTGTTGACCTTGACTTTGGTGGAGATAATGTCCAATTTTGGGATGTTAGGACATTTCCACATCTCCAGCTTCCAAACTGAGGTCCAGGCAAGACACTCCTTTTATCCTTTAAGGTTCTTACTGCTAGATGCCATCATCGTGCCAAGGCATTTGAAGTCATAAACATTGGTGATTGCATTCTCATAAAATCCAAGTGGATGAAATGATGATAAATCCCGAGTCAGTAGCAACAGCGATGGCAGTTCTGGTCAGTTGTGATTGGGCTCGAGTTATGGAGGACTCAAGCAAGTCGATGTCATCTACAAAATCCTAGTAATAACTCTGAATATACCTTAGCAACAGATAGCCAACGACGATTGAATAAATCCAGTACACCATCTTGAAGTTCTTCTGTTGTTACATTCAATGTGTTTAAGATATACTAACCTCAGCCATGCCTGTACTTCTACCGAGTTGCTGGTATACAGCACCTGGAAATTTTGCAAAAAATGTTTGACTTTCTTGCATTCATATGACGCTAATTTGCCTTTTGTTTTAAATTTCAGATCAATACGACAATGATTGGAAGTCATTCGGTGATTTCTGCTATTGTTGGAAAGGTGCTTCCGTGACAGCCCAAGAAGCTCGGCAATCGTGCATCGATAAAGATTCCGACCTTGCCAGCATTCATAGTGACGCAGAGAACCAGTTTATTGCAGGTGAGAAAAGAAAGCGATTAGACTTACCACTCCAAGAAGGATAGAGTACAAGTTTCTTGCCAAGTAACAAGGAGACGTGGTTTGATCGGGGCCCGGAGCGAAGAAACGCAATTTCAAGCTCTGACATGTCACTGAGATCATTGAATTTTGAGATCTTCATATTCTCAGTTTTTATGTCCTGCTTTCAGTTTTCATTTAGACAGTGGCGTAGCCAGGGGGGGGGGGGGGGCAGGGAATCCCCTGGGAAAAAGTCAGTCGGCACATTACTGTCAGTTGGCAAATTGAGACTGCAGAAAAAAAGGAAGAAAAGGGCAAAGGGAGAGAAAGGAGAAGAGAAGACAGAAGTGGGAAGGGGGTTGGCTAGTAGCTGCTAGTGAGGGTAGTGTCAGTGTTTGCAGCATTTGAGTTAGAAAGATTTGCTTGGACCATTTGGCAAATAAGTTTAAGTTGAAAATGTTGCTGCATAGGCCAAAGCAGCAGCTCGGTCATCATTTTATCTTGCATACTGTATATTTATTGTCACAAAATTTGCAAACTGGAATTGTTCTTCAGGCCCACACTCAGTCAGCAAAATCACTAAAATATTTAATCTAAACCAAAAAATGCACAATCCGCCAACCTCCGTGAGTTCAACCTTATTTAATTGTGACGAAAAGTCCATCCTATGGGCAGTTGCCTGGGTTTATATAGAAAAAAAGGTTAGAAGGGGTGTGCGGGAAACATGGGAAGCAAATTAAGCTTTCTAGTACCTCAGTGGTCCTTTTCTTTGCAAATTTTGGTACTTTGACATGTCTATTTTTCAAAATTTTCCAAAATTTGCGCCAAATGGGCGCAAATTTTGACATTTTTTATAACAAAACAAACAAACAAAAAACTTGGCTCGGACAATTTAGTTCCTAAATAGTGCAAATTTTGGCAGGAAAATTTGTATTTTGTATATATATTTGGCTTAATTTAGTACAAACTGGGGGGTCAGTTGGCACATAATGGATTTTATAGTCGGCAAATTTGTAACTTGACTTTTTGTGGCTCCCCCTGAACGAAATTCCTGGCTACGCCACTGCATTTAGATCAATCGCGTGATCACTAAGAGCTACTAAGAGGAAAAAGTGCTCTATTGTTTTTCGTTTTTTGCTGAAAAGTTTGGAACCTTGCTATTAGTAACGTATAAAGTGAAATAACTATAAACTTCCCTCTCTGTTTTTCTTTTTTCTTTTTTGGATTGATACATTTTATAAATGCATGAATGTTTCAGATCCGCAAAAGTACAGTAGCCAGTACCTTTGGATTGGCTTATCTGATGAAAAAAGGGAAGGGACTTACGAGTGGTATGATAATACGAACGTAAGTAGCATTTCAGTAAGAGGTACTTCTTGCTGACTAGAGAGTAATCTATTCATCAAACTACTAATTATCTACCGGTAAAGCTGCTCTCATAAGATTTCTCGGTACTTAGGTACTATTATTATCTCCGGGGATAATCTATATGAACAGAGGACTTCACTGGTTAAATCTGGTCGAAAATATTGACTTGACTAAATGTTCTAGTCAAATTATATTTGTCATTAATCTATAAAAATGAGTCAACTTGAATAAGTGAAATCAGTTGAATGATTTAATAATTTGGCTAGAATAAAATCATTAATTGATTTCATTTTTATTCGTTTTGACCGGTGTAGCAGGAATGTAAGTCCCCGGTTCTTATTCAGTGTCCGGGTTGTACAGTTAAGAATAGGCTAACAACTCTTACCCAACATTAGTTTCACGCTTTTAGGGGGACTAAGATTCATTTCACACCCGGTCCGGAATAAATTCATATTTCACTAGATTCTATAGGAATTTGATTAGAATCTAGCGAAGCCATATTTTACTAGATAATCCTTCTCAGGGTAATGACGATAATTTAACCATTTTGCACAAAGTATGTAGACTACTAGAAGTTTAAAGAAAATGGTTCAAATCAATATCAGTATATATACGCCTTAACTCTTACAAATAAGTTACTCAATCAAATTAAACGACATTTAGATCAACGTCATATATATTTTGTTTGTTAAATTCTTTTCTGTTCTTTGTCACAGGTTAATTACTATAATTGGAAGTCTTATCAGCCTGATGGTACAGATGATCAAAACTGTGTTTTTATAAATCGGCAAGGAACCTGGCATAATGCGTCATGTACTGGGTCACATTCAACGCATGTTGGCTCGTATATTTGTAAGAAAACTAGAAAACAATTATGCTTGGATTAAATAAGAATTAGACGCCAGGGCATGATGGTTTACCAGCGGAGTTTTATATTATATTTTTCTGAATACTTACATCAACGTCATGTTTGGTTGTTTGTTTCTTTAATCAATTCATATTCTTTGTCACAGGTTAATTACTATAATTGGAAGTCTTATCAGCCTGATGGTACAGATGAACAAAACTGTGTTTTTATAAATCGGCAAGGAACCTGGCATGATGCGTCATGTACTGGGTCACATTCAACGCAAGTTGGCTCGTATGTTTGTAAGAAAACTACAGGGTGTCCCAATAAACATTGTGCATGGAAACGGCGATGATTTTCTCAGAGGTTAGGCATACGAGCGATCTCAAAGTTATACATATTAATGCCCATAGTCTTGTTCATCATCGTTGAAAATTTCAAGAAAATTCATCAATGCAAACCAGAGATATCATAGATTTTGTCTGCTTGTATCATTTTCCTTCTGCACAATTGGTTTCCTGTGGTTAAGCATGTTCACAAAGAACATCGAAAGGGTCTTTACAACATTAACGGTTGAATAGTTTAGAGTGAGAAAGTCACTGCATACGTTTCGCCAATATTCTTTATAAGGTAATCATATGAAGCCACTGTGGAAATGTTCCTTTTTTTTCTTTTTCTATTTTTGTAATTTTTTCTATATTATATATGATTTTTTATATTAGAAAAAAGTACACAAAGACAGTAAAAATAGGTTTATTGACAAAATTACTCAATGTTTCCTATATATTGTTTATATGCTAAGGGAAAGCTGGTTTCTTTTTCTTCTGTTGGAAACTAAAAACTTAATCTAACAAAGTAAATGATATTTATATTTTAAATATTTGCACCTAAAACCTAAACCAAAAACTAAAAAAAAAATAAATAAATAAAAAAAAACCAGATAGTTGTCATAGTTTTTTCAAGTCAAAAGCAGTGAGTCCATCACAAGGTTATTATTATTCAGAAAAGGGAAAACCTCTACGAAATCTTTTAATCAAAAATCTTTTTAATAGATCTGGCTGCTCGCATTGCTTATTCTAATATCACCAAAATAATGTTGTTTCTTAATAGCAAACAATAAAAACAGAAATCAAGCACATGATATCGTGTCATTAGTGTTTTAATAGTTGGTTTGTTTTATATTTTGGTTCTATTCTGTTAGTTCTTTAAAGTCATGTTAGTGGTCGTTTTTCACTTTGTCATTTTATTTTTTTCTGGTCATTAACATGCTGCACGTCCGTCATTCTGTCTGCATTGGCTGTTGATGATTATCTTTGACCTTAACAGGAAGAGAAATATTTACAGTAAATTTCTCAAGCATTGATTTCGCAAAGACCCTTTTTCATGCCCTCTGATTACAAGATTAACCACAGGATTCTCATTGTGCAGGAGGAAAATGATAAAAGCTGACAAAATCATCAATATCTCTAATTTGCCTCGATCGATTTTCTTGATATTTTCAGCGATGATGAACAAAACTATGGGATTTAGCATATATGATTTTGAGGTCGCTTAAACGTATAACTTCTGAGAAAATCAGCGCCGTTTCCATGCACAATGTTTAATGGGACACCCTGGACGCCAGGGCATGATGGTTTACCAGCGGAGTTTTATATTATATTTTGCTGAATACTTACATCAACGTCATGTTTGGTTGTTTGTTTCTTTAATCAATTCATATTCTTTTTCACATGTTTATTACTATAATTGGAGGTCTGATCAGCCTGATGGTACAGATGATCAAAACTGTGCTTTTATAAATTGGCAAGGAACCTGGCATGATGCGTCATGTACTGGGTCACATTCAACGCATGTTTGCTCGTATGTCTGTAAGAAACAAACATGCTTGAATTAAATAAGATTTAAACGCCAGGGTGGGATAGTTTTCCAGCGGAGTTTTATAGGCCTATTATATTTTGCTGAATACTTACATCAACGTCATTAATGGTTGTTTATTTGTTTAATATTCTTTGGCACATGTAATATAATTGGAAAATTGGTCAACCTGATGCTGCAGATGATCAAGACTATGCTTTAGTAAATCGACAAGGAACCTGGCATTATGCGCCATGTTCTTGGTCGCATTGATCGCATATCAGCTCGTATGTGCAGACACCTAGAAAACAAACATGCTTGAATTGAATAAGAAATTACATAAGAATTGGACGCCAGGGTATGATGGTTTACCAGCGGAGTTTTATATTATATTTTGCTGAATACATACATCAACGTCATGTTTGGTTGTTTGTTTCTTTAATCAATTAACATCCTTTGTCACAGGTTTATTACTATAATTGGAGGTCTGATCAGCCTGATGGTACAGATGATCAAAACTGTGCTTTTATAAATCGGCAAGGAACCTGGCATGATGCGTCATGTACTGGGTCACATTCAACGCATGTTGGCTCGTATGTTTGTAAGAAAACTAGAAAACAAACATGCTTGGATTAAATAAGAATTGGACGCCAGGGCATGATGGTTTACCAGCGGAGTTTTATATTATATTTTGCTGAATACTTACATCAACGTCATGTTTGGTTGTTTGTTTCTTAAATCAATTCACATTCTTTGTCACAGGTTAATTACTATAATTGGAGGTCTGATCAGCCTGATGGTGCAGATGAACAAAACTGTGCTTTCATAAATCGACAAGGAACCTGGCATGATGCGTCATGTACTAGGTCGCATTAATTTCATATATTGGTTCATATGTTTGCAAGAAAACTAGACGACAAACATATTTGAATTGAATAAGTTAACTCAGTTCAGGAAAGGTCATAATTCATTTACGTAATTTAATTCATTTATCTGATAAAGAAATTCATAGGTACAGTAAATGAATTCAATGTTCTTATGTTTGGTATCAAACTATTAATACTAAATTCAATCTATAAACATTATGATTTACATCAACGCAGAATAACTTTTATGAATGCAAAACATATTATCATTACAACATATAACAGAAATAGATGCAACAGTGCAATAGCTTTACAGTTATTCAAGATTGGAACAACTTGAGTTACCAACTCAACTAAAATCATATGTGCAAAATTATTCAAGAAAGCAGTAAAAAGTAATCTTTTATCGTGATTGTAAATTAACTTATGGCAGCCTTTTCCACATATGAATTTTAGTGACCTATGTGCAATATTTTATTGTTGTGTTATACTACTTGAATATTTTTATAAATGTATTTGTTTGTTTACATACAAAGGACCCCAATGGAAAAAAGCCCTTTTTAGGGCTTTCTTAGGCTATCCTTGGCATTCTGTATTTTTGTCTTCTATGTAATTTTAGACCTATGATGTGTAACCCTTAATGTATGTATTTTTGTAAAACGTACTCTCTAAATGTAAAAGAGTGAATTTCCACTCGTTGTAGGAGTTAAACGCAGAACAATACATTTTTGAGTGGAAAAACACTCTAAAAGGAGGAAAAGGATATTTTTTATGACAATCTTCCACTCTTTTAGGAGTGAAAATTTAACTTTCACACTCATTTTAGAGTGAAAATGTTCCACTCGAAAACGGATTGTCCTGCGTTTAACTCCCTTCACTCCTTTTTGAGTGAATTTTCACTCTTTCCACTCGTTTTACATTTAGAGAGTATTGTTATGGAAAGGTACACTTATTTTGAGCGGGAGGAGTGGAAGACATTGTTTAGTAGGTACCTTCAAGATGCTCATCTCTTCACCTGTGTATCACTTTATTTCGACGATATATCGTCATGTGAGCGCAAGAAAGTCGTATTTGCAATAGCTGCCATTTGTCATAAATTTGGATTGCACACTTTATCATCTCCAGTCTTGGGTCAGTGGTTCTTGAAATTGTTCTTCAGGTGACGGTGTCACCTGAAGAACCATTTCAAGAACCACTGACATAAGATATGGACATTTTCAGGGATTTTTCACATTCTTGTGACAAGACATAAAATAAATATAACATAGGGCAGCCATTGCAGATACGACTTTCTTGCACTCACTTGACGATATGGTCGTCATGGTAATGACGATAATTCAATTTCATATAATATCATAAATAAAATGTATTCCTTTTACCGGGTCGGGCTCTTTACTCCAGGCAAGCTAATGCATCATAAATATATGTAAGTTCATACGTTTAATTTGATGATTAAAACTTCTACTGCACTTACCGGAATTATTTTTCCTAGTTAATTTCAAGACCAAACTGATCCCTTCGTCAGTGGGTGGATGTTGTGAGGTGTTGGGATCCCAGACCACTGAGATTGTCAGCCCAAGCCAAATCAAGACATCAGATCAATTAAAAGGAAAGTTAGAGAGGCAATACATATTAGGAAGGACCTTGCCCAAAGATCAAAACTTCAAAAGGATATGAACTCTCTCCAATTTATAATACTTTATTGAGATCTACAAATAAAAACACCACTTCTAGAACAACATCTTAAAACAATGGATCTCAGCACCAACTGATGAAGGGACCAGTTTGTTCCTGAAATTATCTGGGGGAAATAATTCCGGTGAGTGTAGTAGAAGTTTTAATCATCAAATTAATGCATCATGTTTGTTATGTTGGCGAATGCTTTGAAAAGATCAATAATTGTAATGTTGCAGACCTTGATAAATGTTGGCTCAGACAATGATGATGACCAACGGAAGGTGACGAATGTAAGAAAACCTAAAATTATTTGTTAAAGCGTCGAAAAAAGAGATTTTAAGGAATATTTGGTGACGGGTGGTAACGACTTTCACTGTAAACACGACAGTAAAAGACGAAAGACTGTCGCAAATACCCGTAAACGATCCGTCATCAACATTCGTTACCCTACGCAAGCAAACGTCGCATAAATCGTTGCAATTTCGTTCCTTGCCGTTGTGAATTCGTAATTAGAATTTACAATACTCTTGTTTCGATGCCTAAAGGTGCGTTTACACTGTAACGTAAGGAAACGACGGTGGGTAGCGTATTTGCAACCAACAAGCTGTAACTGAAAACGACTGATGGTAACGATAGTGTGCGTGGCTAGCAGCTTGTGTGAGCGTTAACTGACTTTAACTAACGATGACGGGCGTGAAATTGAAACTGCAATTTGCAGGTGTACGTTGCTTGTCGTTACGCTCAAGTCGTCACAGTGTAAACGTACCTTAAGAATTAGACGCCAGGGTATGATGGTTTACCAACTGAGTTTTTTTGGCCAGATGTATCCAAAATTGTGATGAATACTTATACTATAATAGTATTATTTCATTAAATAACGGGTTCATTTCACTGTCACAGAGAACAGCGTATGTGCTTATATTATTTACGTTTCCACAGCAACACTAAAGGATGTTTTAATTGCCGGAGTTGGGGCATTCTTGGAATAAGATATCAAAACATGTATGTTTCACTGGATAAAGAAACAATTGCAAATGATGTCAACATTAGAGTAAGCACTTAAGTAGTATCAGACTACTGATCTCCAATGTCCTTGCTCATCCTCAATGAATTTTAACCATCCTTGAGGATAAATAATTTGTTGAAAGTGCTGTGAAATAATATGTTTTGAGCATGTCAGTCTTTATGGCTCAATAAAACCAAATGGGCTAAATCTGAACAGTATTTTTTATGGGAAGTTGCTTGATTCTGGAGTGAGTTGCTTGTTTTTGGATCAGGCTTTGATTTTGATTTATTTAATTTAGAGGACTGTGTCAGTATCTCTGATATTACGAATTCTTCATAAGGCAATTGCTTCTTATGATTTTTTTAATTAATAGGAAGGATTCCCCAAGTTGCTCTTTGTGTGACAATCAACAGATAGAGATATTTATTGTGAAATTGTAAGACGTATTTGGAATGATCTTATAATTCAGATTAGAAGCTGCATAACTAATGACCGTCTAATAGTTTATGCTTGATACCAAGTATTATTATAGTATCATTCTTACTGTGATTTTAAGTGATTATCTTAATTTTCCTTGTTGATTTTTAAAAATAATAAAAGTACCTTAACTGGTACATAAAGATAAAAAAGTATGTCATTAAACAATAATTTACTGTACCGTACGCATACACATGCCAGCCATTTCAGTTTTTACTTATTTTTTCAAAATGATATTGATTGATAAAATTGATATATGAAAATAATTTGAGATTTTTCACTCTTTTGGGACTTTCATATACAACCGGGCAAAACAAACCGTTACGGCGCAACTTCCATTAATTCCCGCTCTATTAAGCAAAAAACAAATGTTTAAAAGAACTTATATTAATTAAGTCATAGCTCTATATATTTTGAGTTGATATTTTGTCATATTCAGCATACAAACAAAGTATATATTTGTTGTTAAATGAACTTGAAGAATTTTATAGGTCATTGAGCAAAAATTCAACCAAAACACCGAACTTTCGGGGGTGCTGTTTCTATTGTTACAAATGTACAGGTAACTGACTTGAAATATACTTGAAAATACTAAACTAAACATTAATTTTAAAAGCACATTTAATAATTGTTTTATACCTACGTTTATTGTGTTACGTCCACTACACTGATGTCCTTTAATGTGACCTCTTTATATTACGTTTCTCTTGGTTCGTATAGATTTCTTGGATTTTATATATAAATATAGTCCCATGGTTTGGAACAAATACATTCAAAATTGGGACCTCCCCTCCCCAGAAAAACGCTAGGTACAATTCTACTACTAAAATGGACTGATGTGCTTCCGTGTTAGATTCGGTTATTCATTATATTGATACTTAATCAAAAATCAACAGAAATATGATAACGGTCAAATCTTAAAGACGTTTCTATGGATGTGTTTTACAGTCCATTGAGATAACGTAAAGAGAAAACTATACCAAGATGACCTACAACATCATACTTATGGATAATATGACTTCTCTCAGGTAAGTGTACGTAGAACTAGTATCGTTCCCCTGATCTCCCCCTCCCACGGAAATTGAACAATATTGAGAGCCCGAAACAAAGGCTAAGTGTATGCTATTTAATGGATAGCGGGGGACGCTAAAATTAAATACTTTCTAAAAATTAAGACCCAAGCCGCCCCCCCCTGTAGTGACTCTTCCTAGAATTAAGTGTGTCATACGTGTTTGGTTTATGTGAATAAGGCACTGGGGAGGCCACTCATCTTTGGATCTTGTAATCATGCCCGTGAATTGACTATCTAAAAATACCCTAAGAGAGGATTCCTGATATTTGTCACAGATACCCTAAACAAGAATTAGGGTGGTAAAATGTAATGTATTTTTACATATCGCTTTTCTTCTTTCTTTTTTTTTGGGGGGGTGGAATTTTTGCAATGTTCTACATGTGAATATACGTCGTCTGGACTCTCCAAATTGAAGGGTTTGCACTTATAATCTGATGGTTCCGAAGCGCATCTTAGCCAAAGCATGCTGACGCAATTCTTACACATTGGTGTGTCATGTCTTTAGATCTATCTTTTAACTTGATTTTGATCAAGGAAACCATTTACTAAATTGATAATGATAATAACTCTAGGTAAGGGAGAAGACAAGCGGCAATTTGGGATAATGGAACACGGATCAAGGGCACACGCCACAGGGAACAGCATATGGATAACGCCACATTTTTCAAATGCGACATTGCGCGTGTGTTTTCAGTCTGTAGCTATATGCTGCATTTACGGGTCATTCGTTCTGTACGGTCATATATTGACTCAACTTGTGTAAATTTCCTGGTAATAGCTTTCATTTTGATTTATTTTTTCCAAAGTGTTTTGTGATAACTTACAGCTGGTACACTACATTCACCAAGACATTCAACAACTTTTCCCAGTTGACTATTATAGACAACAGCATTTCCTAACCATCGAATATATTTCACCATTGCATTCACAGGTATTCCATAAGACGAGCTCCAATCATTCTCATCGTTCTTCTTCTAATTCAGAACACAAAACTATCATCCAGTCAGACAACGGAACCTTCAAAAGCACTGGTAACCGAAACAACCACGACGCATGATGTGAACCTGCCACAAGGTGACAATCCAGTGAACTCTGCCCAAAAACAATCCCAATTCGCTACCATCAATATAACAAAGATCACCACTAATTCTGCTTATATTGCTTGGAAGGTCAACGAAGAGATCTTAGGCAATATCACTCAAATTCACCTGAATATTACAAGCGCCTCTGGCGATAAAATTGTCGACGAACTTCTATCAAAAGACATCAACGAGCGTGCTGTTGAGAACCTAGAGTTTTCTACAAGATACAAAGTATGTTTACAAGGGCGTACTGGATTTGGAAGGGATTCGAACCCTTTTGATAAACCATCTTGCGAAGAGTTCACAGCTCGTTATGATCCATTGAATATGAGGGCACTTGGAGCATTGGCATGCGCCGCATTCATAGCTCTCATGTTTGTTGTATTTTTAGGGATAGATTTTGCACTCGGACCGGTTCAGCCTAGTTCTGACAAACTGAGAAAATATCAACTGGAATTACAAGAGGAACGTAAAGCTAAGAAAAGGATGTCACGTGGTTCAGTGATTGGAGATGAAATATTGCGGGATGCTGTGGGTACGAGTAGGGACAGTTTATTAGGACAAAAGGATATTTGATTAATTGAAACATTTGTCATTTTTGCGGTTATGAGATGTTTCGAGCCAGTTAAAAAGATGGAATCATCCATAAGTATCTAAAACGATACTCTACTGGTTCTTTTCTTTTTCTGAGAGGTGTAACAACTAAAGTCAGTGCCAAAGTTTTTTTGGCCTCTGCCAGGTGCATCACATCCTTGCTATCTTTCAAAAAATCTCTGAAATCCCACCTCTTCCCTAAATAGTTTGGTTGTCTCTCTCTTTCTATTTATCAGCACTTTGTATCCTATTTCGGTCAAAAGGCGCTTTATAAATGCCATTATTATTGTTATTATTATTCTTGGACACTGTCGACACACTCTAAAAATTATTTTACTCTTTGTTGAGTAAAAAGGTCACAGCTCATTGTTGAGTAAAATCTTACTCAACATTGAGTAAAATCTTACTCAACATTGAGTAAAATCTTACTCAACATTGAGTAAAATCTTACTCAACATTGAGTAAAATCTTACTCCGTTAAGTCAATATTGCTCAATGTTGAGCACAGTTTACCCAACGTTGAGTAAAGTTTATCCAACGTTGAGTAACATTTTACTCAAAAAAATGAGCTGTGACCGTTGAGTAAGTTTTTACTCAACAAGAGTAAGATCATTTTAAGAGTGCAAGAATGCATGGTGCAGAGGGCATTTACCACCAATACGGCCCTGCACTGTGGATTTTTGCTTACATTGTCCAAGGTATAATAATGGCACCAAGTTTATGCCGAGGGCTACACTTTGGTCAAATTTCTTAGAATTTACACGTGGGTTTGAGATTATTTCTTTTTTCAGTGCTAGAATGAACTGTTATCAGTTACAAAACTATCTGATGTAAGACAAAAACAAAGAAACAAATATATCAAAACAAAAGTTTAAACAGTGTGCCACTGCAATAGTCATACCATGAGCACCAGGATGACTTGTTTTGACCCTACTTTTTCCTCCAATCGATGCGATTTTTCACCCTGTCAAGTTTAGATATATTCTGTTTTCTATGTTTTAGGCCTAACAGTTATATATGATTCCCCGATAAAATACGGATGCAAATGTATGATTAACTATTATCAATTCTGACGTATTGATATCAATAAACATAAGTATCCATATATATGAATATTTAGTAAGTCGTTCATGACGTATTTATTGTTTCTTTACTAAATAAATCATATTTATATAATAAAACAAATCAATAAACTCATGAATATTAAAACATGAATATTCATGACCCATGGGATATAGCGATAGTTAGATTTTCCAACCGCCGCAGTATCGCTGCAAGATATCTATTTACTATTTTCTACACATCGGAATATTGAGTAACGAAATGGCCCCATTAGTAAAAAATTCTGATTTTAATTCTTCAAATTTGATTTATGACGAATTCTAGTCTTTTTGTACAGTAAAGTAGATAAAATAGAAGAAATCGCTGGCATATAGACACCTCAGAATTTTTATGCAATTTTATATATAGGCCTATATATAATCATTTCATTTTAGGCCTATATGCGAAAAGAGGAGAAAATGATTTTTGACTACACAAGTTTACCAGGTGCTCTTGGTCATACAAACAACTTAGGTCATCAGGTGCTCTCACCACCATGTTTTATTTGATTTGATTTGATTTGATTCGGTATCTCCATTTACAAGTTACAAATATAAAAAATTTAAAGTACTTTAAACAATAAAAATATCAAAAACATGATTTAATATGAGTTGTTTGGCTCTATTGCAAATGTTCAGTAGATTCGTATTTATTATTTCAGCTGCCTTTTGTTAATGAGCAGCCATTGCATATTTGTTATTATAGCAGCTTGCTTTTTTGAATAACCAAAACCGGGAGTCGAGTTACGAAATTACGAAAACAGATGTCCATTGCCTCTTGCATGAGGAATATCAAAACGCACTGTTACATTTCACATTCAAGAAGTGTAAGTTTATCATACTGGAAAATTTAAGTATCTCAACAGATCTGCACGATGTTCTGAAAATATGATAAAGTTTCAATGTACGGTACTAGACATTAAATTTGGAGATAATTTTTTTTGGTGTGTGTGCATTGTATTCCCCCTCCCTTGCAACAATAATAAGATAATAAGTTTCCAAATACTTTTCATAACAAACATATAGTATTGAGGGCATTATCATACCAGATATCCTCACCAATATTTGGTGGCCAGAACACGCCAAACGTCAATTTACGTCGAAATTTCGAGTTTCAAAATTGTGTAAAATGTGATTTTTTTTTTGAATAAAAGTTAGTGTAAAGAGGTAGATTTATAAAAGTTAAATTCGACTAGAAACTCAATTCAGAAAAATTTAAAATTATGCTTGACTAAAATGAAGAGAGAAACACATTTTTATGGAAACAACTTGGTAAAGAGCAGATGATGCAACCAACTTTACCATTATGGTGTCTAAAAGTGTGATGTTCTTGAAGAAATTTGACCTGGTAACCACCCGCGTTACTAAAAAGTTGAGACCTGGACATTTCTCGAGAATTGCAATATAGGGTGTCAAATTACTCTGCAAGTCGCATATTGAGCATCAAATTTGACTTTTAAGTCTCTGATAGGGTATCATGTGGTCTAGTAGAACAATGCAGGACTCCGAATCATGAGGTCGCGAGTTCGAGCCCCACTACGGCCAACGGGTTATGTCCTTGGGCAAGACATTTAACACTTAAGAGGTCAAGGTCCTCCACATGCCAAGTGGTCAAGGGGGGTCCATATGAACCCAACACCGAAACAGTGCTTTTGCGAAAGAATTTTACGTTGAAACTCTGGTCACAGGTAAAGTACTTCAAAAAACTAGAACAACATATTTGCAGTTATCAGCAACATTTCCTATACAATGCACACACAACGCTCGTAATTGATGCATAACCCCGAGACATCTTCCCGTGTTTTGGGTATTGATAACTTACCAAGATCGCTGTATCAAAACTAACCAGCCGATTTTTTTCGTACATTTACCATTTTGTTCCTGATTTATTAAGCTTTCATGTGATATTTTTTGTGAACTCAAAAGACCAAAGGGTAAGCCTGACTAGGTACATTTTGACGCAACACGGCACATTTTGTTTTGGCCGCCATTTTGAAAACGTTTGTCCGATTTTCGAATTTTTTTCTTCATATTGCATTTATCTCCCACTGCACGCTACACCGCGACCTTTGCATTGCTAAACCAAGTCGGAGATCTTTAACCAGGTTTAATTGACAAACACATATTGCAGTTATCGCCCACTGCACGCTACACCGCGACCTTTGCATTGCTTCATATTACTGCACGCTACACCGCGACCTTTGCATCGCTAAACCAAGTCGGAGATCTTTAACCAGGTTTAACAAGGCATTTGGGTGTGTCTTATGTGTTTTTTCAATGGAATCGATCACAGGTAAAGTACTTGTAAATGTTATGTCAAATTTTTAGTAAAACCAAGAAAAACCGTTACGAAATTCTGTCTAAGCGAAGAAACAAGATGGCGACGTTGAAAGAGGTGCATCAATTATTTGAATAAATTACAATTTTTTATTACTCTGACCATATTTGGCTGATAAAAATGCTTCAGCTTTTTGAATGGACCGATTCCAGTCCTCGAACGTGAGCAAACGACCCAAAAGCATAGCGATCGTCAAGGATGGAGTATCTAGTCTACGCCGCTAGTCAGTGGCGTGCGCAGGATTTTTTGAGTGGGGGGGGCACAACCATCAGTTTCCCCCGAATGACCAATAGCGGCAGAAGGGTAAAATGTGATATTTTTAGATTTTTTTCATAATGCGCGCGTAGCGCGCGAAAATTTTTTCAATTAACGCAAAACACGGCAAATTTTGACTGAATATTGACAGAATAACAGGAATTTCGCGCGAAGCGCGCAAATTTTTTGCTTTTTCATACTTAAATTATCAAAAACAAAGAGAAATTCAAGGTATTTTCTTCTCTTTCCCTTTGATTTTTTTCTCTCCTCCTCTTTCTTTTCTATCTTTTTTGTGTCAAGATGCCCGAATGGGCCGTTTCCCCCGACTGACTCATCAAACTGGGGGGGCACGTGCCCCCCCGGCCCCCCCTTTGGGCACGCCACTGCCGCTAGTCCGACACTGCGCTAGTCTGACTACACACGTCCAGTTTTTAAAAAGACGTCCAGTTTAAAAAAAGGACGTCCAGTTTTAGAAAACTAACGTCCAGTTTGAAAAAACGCGTTCAGTTTGAAAAAAAGACATCCAGTTTGAAAAAAAGTCATCCAGTTTGAAAAAAAGTCATCCAGTTTGAAAAAAGACATCCAGTTTGAAAAAATGTTACCCAGTTTTAAAAAAGGCAACAATTAGAAAACGTCCAGATTGAGAAAAAGATGTCAAGTTTTACAAAAATCACGCTCAGTTTATAAAAAGTACGTCCAGTTTATAAAAATAATGTCCAAATTGATAAAAGTGACGTCCAGATTGAAAAAAGAGAGTCCAAATTGATAAAAATGGTGCCCAGATTGAAAAAAAGCTGTCCAAATTAATAAAAAGGACGCCCAGACTAAAAAAATGAGTGTTCAGTTTTATAAAAAAGCTAAAAACGTCTCCCAATTTATAAAAAATGGCGTCCAAATGGATAAAAATGACGTCCAGATTGAAAAAAGGGTGTCCAAATGGATAAAAATGACGTCCAGTTTGAAAAAATCTGTCCAAATTAATAAAAAGGTCGCCCGGACTAAAAAAAGAGTGTCAAGTTTTATAAAAAATAGCTAAAAACGTCTCCCAGTTTATAAAAATAGCGTCCAAATTGATAAAAATGACGTCCAGATTGAAAAAAGGGTGTCTAAATGGATAAAAATGACGTCCAGTTTGAAAAAAGCTGTCCAAATTAATAAAAAGGACGCCCAGATTTAAAAAAAAAGTGTCCAGTTTTATAGAAATAGCTAAAAATGTCTCCCAGTTTATAAAAATAGCGTCCAAATTGATAAAAATGACGTCCAGATTGAAAAAAGGTGTCCAGTTTTATAGATATAACTAAAAACGACGCCCAGTTTATAAATATGACGTCCAGTTTGTGAAAATAGATAAAAAGGACGTTCAGTTTGTAAAAAGGACGTCGAGTTCTATATATTAATAAAAAAAAAGATGACCAGATTAAAAACGCGCCGAGATTTCCCGGGGTGGGGGCACTCAAGTATAATGCTGCAGGCATA
>JXSR01S028242.1:16148-31267 GCA_000969725.1 Ophiothrix spiculata | reverse complement strand
TTTATCTACAGCTGATTCGAAAGTACGTGGGATACAACAGTATACTATAAATAAAATTTGAAACTCAGGTAATCGTCTCCGCAGTTTATTACCATGTGTTATTAAAAGTTATGCGAACCAGGTAATTTAATTAATCTTTTTCAGTAATATGAAGAAATTTCCAAATAGTCTAAAGTGGGTGAGTTGATCCAGAATATGTCTATTTTGTATTTGTATTTAAGGTAATGGACTACCTTGAAAAGGTTGAATGGCTTTATAAATATTTATGGAGAGGGCAATTTAGCTTTTAAATGTTCTTTGTTTCACCAAAATCGGAGCTTCGGTTCCAAAGTTATGGCATTTTTTCTGTTGCGGGAAAAATGATTTCTTTTGTTTTTTATTGTTTTTCAGCCGGTGATATTTGTTATGTATTTTATTGTTTTTTCACCCAACGTTATCTTAAATTTTTATTTCAAAAATTCATAATTTGAAAACGGAGTGACCTATGGTTGTAGTTTTTTCACCAAATGCTTTGATAATTCAAGTAGTTTCTTCTGTTTTATGTTAAAACAATTAAATGGCAACCTAATTTGCAAAATTATATCAAAACAGGGTTTCTAGACTTTATCCGTGTTTTTCCCGGAAGCGTTGATTTTCTTCAGTTTATGGCTTCCTTTTTGAAAGCGATACATGCTATAACCACCAAATTTGGACAGAATGTACTCCTTGACGTGCTACAGTGCGTAACAGAGCCCTTTTTGAATTTTTATTTACTTTTTGAGAAACTCTTAAAATAAAATAAAATTTTGTCGCATTTTTTGAAAAAATCACGATTTTTGTCAAATTTACCCAAATTTTACCTTTTTTATCCTGAAATCTCAAAAATGGGCTCTGTTACGCATTTTTATAGATCAAAGCAAAGTTCCAAGGAAACAGGTGGACTGGAAAAAGGTTGTAGCAGACACCAAGCTATGTGAGGAATACACACTCTCTGTTCACAATAAGTTCTCCTCATTGATTGATGAGATGGAGGACCCAAATAATATTAGTGCTAAATACGATCTCTTAGCAACTGCGACCAGAGAAATAGCACTCGAAAGTCTGCCAAGAAAGAAACAGAAGTCATCCCCTTGAGTAAAAAAAAAACCTTTCAAAAAATAAATTTTGGTATTGAAAAATGCCATAAAAAATACCCTAAAAAATCCAAGATGGCTGCCATTTTTACGCAAATTAGGTGACTTTGACCCATTTTTTCCCCCGATGAATTTGCATTGCAATAGGTAACAACATACTACCATATGAAAAAAAATGGCATGTAAAATAAAAAAAAAATCATTTTCAAGGTAGCCCACCACCTTAAGTATTATACTGTAGATGTATAAAGGTCATTGTAAAGCTGTAGATATACTTCGTCATTTTTGTAGTCATTTTCATTCAGAATTTTTCTCATGGTGATTGGTTTTTAAGAATGGAGTAAAATTTTCACATTATGTAGAATGTATTAAATGGAAACCTATTTTTCGCCCCATTGCACATTTTCAAGTGATCACTAATGGGTAGTATTATAATGTTTGATATTGATTCCACGGCCTAGATCTATTCATGGTAAGCTAATCTCTTCTTGCAATGATGGTTATGATTTACACAATGGTGAAATCGTACATGGGAAAATGTTCATTCCGAATGAAAGTTTACACCATTCTAAAAAACCAATCACCATGAGAAAAATTCTGAATGAAAATGTCTACAAAATTATCTACAGCTTAATGGTGAAGAGTTCCTGGTGTAGAAGAGAGCTGGTGGTGTCGACCTCCGTCAAAAGCAGATGATTACAATTGAATCCGATTTAAAAGAAGTTTCAAGACGTTTTTTAAAATGAATGTTAACAATATTCAAAAATATTTGTCAATATTTACTGATTGATACTTGAACACTTGTATAACTCTCATGACGTCTCAAATAGCCATTAATACTTGCATTGTATTCGTATTTCTAAAGTATGGTTTGGTTAGTGACAATTTAAAGTAGTATTACTTACAGGAATAGGAGGATAGACGACCACTTAAGACGACGTAAATTATGCTATGTAAATGTCTTCATGTGGATGGCAGGACTCCATACATTTTACCCTCATGCAGACTTCTGTTAGCTTTCATTATTTTATCAGCTATTATTGTTTGTATCAAGCAAAGTATGACAGCAATTAAATATGGAACAATAATCATGATAATCAGCCCAAATATCGTATGTAACAAAATAAATAAATAAGTAACTAACTATGTAACTATAAGTATCTAAGTAAGTACAAGTAAGTAAGTAAGTAAGTAAGTAAGTAAGTAAGTAAGTAAGTAAGTAAGTAAGTAAGTAAGTAAGTAAGTAACTAACTAACTAAATAACTAAATAACTAAATAACTAAATAACTAACTAAAATAGATAAATAAATAATTAAATATAAATAGATAAATAAATAAATATATATATAAATAAATGAATAAAGAAAGAAAGAAAGAAAGAAAGAAAGAAAAAAGGGGAGAGAGAAAGAAGGAAAGGAAAGAAAGAAAGAAAGAAATATACACTGCAAAAACTGTAGAACACATGACGCGTCCGAAGGTATTCAGAAAGTGTTCAGAATGTGTTCTCAGGCGCGTGACAGGGGATACGTGTCCGAGGGGGCAAGTTGATTTTCGTCCCGGTGGGGGTTATTTCAGCCCGGCGAAGATCTAATCGCTCGGAGTGCTGGAGCTACATGTCTTGAGGTTCAGGGGCTTATATAATCAGTGGCGGCAGAAGGTTAAAATTTTAGAGAGGGAAGGCTAATTTTTTTAATCAAAATTTTTTTGAGCAAAAACGACCAGAGGAAAAAGTAAGTACTTTTCATAATGCGCGCGTAGCGCGAGAAAAAAAATGTCAAATCGGCTAATTTCAGCTTAAAATTGTTTAAAAATCTTGAAATTTGCCCCAAATCTTGGCAAATTTGGACTGAAACTTGACAAGGTATCTAAAAATTCTCGCGAAGCGCGCAAGGAAATTCAATTTCCTTTTTTTTCTTTATTTCTTCTTTATTCTTTTTGGAGGACCGTCCCCTCCACGTGAAATTTAAGAGGGGACATGTCCTTCTGAACCCCCTGCTTCCGTTGCCTATGTCTATAATCCCTGATAGGGGTAGAGGAGGCAACATCCTGTGTGCTAAAGAGCTTCCAGCATTTTGTTGCCTAATACTGCCAAAAAACAGTCCATTGACACACCGTCTTTACCACCCTTTTCTCCTTCCCTTCCATTCTTCCCCTCCCCTTTCTTTTCCCTTTTCTTCCCTTCCATCTTTTCCCTTTCCCTGTCCCTTTCCTTCCTTTCCTTTTCCCCTTCCTTTCCCTTTCTCTTTCCTTTCCCCCTCCTTCCCTCTTCTTTTTCCCGGTGAGTTGCGCTAGCTAGCCCGGTGAGGGCGGTCAGGGGGAGGGGCAGAATGCCCCCCCCCCTTGCCCCTGCTCCCGCCTGTTACGCTACTGTGTGTTCTCGAAGTGTTCCAGAACATCACTTGAACACATCAAGAAACCATTGAACATGTCAAAAACGCGTTCTATATCTGTTACATTTAGAACGCGTTTTTGGCATGTCTGAGCGTGTTCTACAGTTCTACAGTTTTTGCAGTATAAATACAAATAAATAGTATCCAGGAGTCTGGAGGTGATGAAAAATACGAGCAATATCTGGACAAACTTCGACAAAATTACCAAGCTAAACAATTTCAACCACCTTTAACTATAACTTCGGTCCGACTCCGCACCCAGCCAACCAACTCAGTTACACACCTTCTTTAACATACCTCCGTTTTTCCATTAGGATTAGATGGATTTTGAAATAGCTTACTAATGCACTTTCTAACGTAAATAGCAATGACCAATAAACAAAGTTATGACATGATGGTTACTGTGAAAAATAAATGTATTTATAACATTTCTATTTGCCTGAGAATATTGTTTTGCATTAGCACATATCTTTTTAGAAACAGTTTTACAGTTAAAAATGTTTAAAACAAGTTACATCTAAAAATGAGATATTTTCGTACACCTCTACATTCCTACTCTACATCCTCCTTTGATTGGCATTTTCAACTGTCTATTTATTGAAATTGTCATAGTATAACTTACAGAATAAAATAATTATACTAGTTTAAGTTCTACCCGCTTTATCACTTCTATAAAATGTCACTTAAATAGAACGAACTAAAGAAATACTTTGTGCGCAGTTTTATAGTCACAAATGCAAAATTTAGAATATAAAATCGATGTTGAGCTGTTTAACCATTCAACACTTAGCCTGGTTTGTATGTTATGAATCATGTATATATATCAATGAATATTTACAGGAGCAAAGGTTTCATTGAAGAGTATCAAGAATTCCATTACATATCTGATATCAGAAATCTTGTTGACCCACAATTGTTATATTTAAAAAGAGATAGAAATTCATAATAAATAATTCAAGATATTCAAAGAAAGTCCTAGATAAGTAGTGATTATGGCATAGATTCATACATAATTCGGTTACTATCCATGAAAACTTAAAAGTTCGGAACAAAATTTTGAACTGGTTAACAATATAACGGCGTTGGATTATAGTCGACTGACCATTTATTGAACAAGTTTTGAGTCGAATCAATTCATTTGAGGCTCAAGTCTCGAGTAGGTCTACTCACTGGAGTCTCAAGTCGAGTTGACTCTTTCGGCAGGTAATAATAATAATAGGCTTTTTATAGCAATTTGGATCACAGATCCTATTGATCGAACCACAGGCATCTGTATTGGAGGTTCAACTCTCAAAATGTCGAAGTTTGAACCTCGATTCCTTTGGGCATATTACGAGTTAAGTTTTGAGTCTCTAAATGTGAAAATGATTTCGAGTTAAATCGATTCATTTATTTGTTACAAGACTAGTATTCTATTTGCTCTCTGTATCGTGGTTGGAATTTCTGTGACGTTCTTGAGTTTTGACCATGCACGTCATCTCTTCAGTCCATTCGAGTCAGATCAGGAAGCCATATCAAGATGCTTGATATCTTTTTATCTTAATCGTGATCAAGATTGTTTGCTGCTTTAGCATTCTCTTATGATTATGAAAATACAAACTTACTCACTGAAAAGTCGTTTATTTTATTTTTTTATTTATGGAAATATATATACAAGAAAGGCCAGTTTTTAAGGCGCCTAAGTACTATACTGGCGGGTCTTGAAACCTGTTGTTCTAGGGATTGTTGCATTGCACAAACGGTCTCTGTGCTCTCAACCCTTGAAATGTCGACGTTGTTTAACGGTCCTTATCTGTGTTCCCGCTAAGGTTTTTGAGCTTGCACCAATTCAAGCAATTTTGACAAAGTTAGGGAAGAGATTACGCCAAAAGCACGAGCTGAGTCCGAATAATTCGAGGAAAAGAGTCTTTTTTTTTACATATTTTCAAAAACCTGTTGCGCCAATTTCCCTGGCTCCTGTGTCAATGGTCCCTATCCATGTTAGATGGCTGACTGGCAGTCTTTTGTCGCGTTTGGAAGTATAAGTCTTAGATTACAGAAACATTTTTTAGGCCTAGACTATACATAGATCTGACCTTCTATAGGCCACTCCCATGTACCTTCATGAGTCCGATTTAAAATCGTCAGTCATATATAAGGCATGTAAGAATGTTATCTTCTACATCATTGTAGCGAGTGATACTATACAAAAGTATTCCATATCTGGCTTGGCGTTATTCAGAAACAAATTGATAAATCTATATTACGGTAACATAAGATAACACGTTCATAATACACGCCTGCACGAAATATACATGGATTCAGTGTGGTTACGCTACTTCATCATCTAATTTCATCTGATCCTCTACTCGGATGATACTGATTTTGATAGGCCATGTCTAAGCCATATCGTTTACACTGACTTTATATATAGATGTTTTAACTCTTTCTGTAGTAAGTCAAGACGACAACGATACACGATGGTACATATCATTGACCGCAATAGATGGGAGTTATCCGCTTTACCTACTTTTCCTAAAAAGTCTCTGGTGCAATTTTACTTAAGAGTAGAAGTATGTACTTAGGGAAAAACGTAAACTCAGGACTCAATCTTCTTCTAAATTAAATTTTCAATTCTTGATTATAAATGTTATTTTCAGATACATCTTTTTTCTTATTTTCATTATCAATACTCTCTAAAATGGAAAGATTTACTTTTAAGTCTTATAGACTATTATTAGTGATGAGACTTTTCAGAGATTTGAAAAAAGATAGTTATCTTAGAATGGTATTTTCGACATAGAATCAAATATTATAATTATTCAAAATGAGCTTTTTGATTCAAAAGGAACTATGATATAAATCTCCCAAAACCATTATTCCACTCTCTACATTTCAGTGACAAAACTTTGAAAAGACTATTGCTGACGTTTTGGATTAAACATAAAACCTTTTGGTTTTAAAAACACATTTTGAATCATTATTAGGTTTATTCTAAAATAAATCTTATTTTCGAGACTTAGAATTTTAAATTTCTGAAAAGGTTCATCACTAATAACAATCTATAAGACTTAAAAGTAAGTCTTTCCATTTTAGAGAGTAAGCTGTTGTCTAAGGATGGTTCAATGGAATGCTATATTCACACACACAATTTAAAAACACGGATCCTCCACCAAATCAAAATTGTGAGATGGTTTTCACCGCGCTACTATATGACTAGTTGATATTGAAAATGAACCAAAACCACCTCCTTTTCAATATCGCTGACCTAATTACAAGAAATTGACACCGTTATAAAAATCATCCGACCCGTGATGTCATGGACAATATATCATTTACTAATTAGAAATATTGTAAAACAAGTAACTGGTTTTCAATCTCTTCCTTGTTCAGTGTATGAGATCTAATGAGCTCATTAGACCAATCTGACATAAAACGTGTAAGAAAATCTGCTCTAAACACTTGCATATCTCCGTGATATAGAAGTATCTCGCCTTCAGTACAGTAATAAGCACTTCTCCATATGTGATACTATTAGCATTTTAACACATTGCATGCTTTTATGTTCTTAGTGGAATGATTTTACAAGTTTACAATCATGGTCCGACATATCACAACTTAATATTTAAAAATAAAGATATCTGTTTCTTATAATTATCTAAATTATTGACAAACAATACCTGGACTTTCGTCTTGTTTTAAATATATTACTTAAGTCCATTAGATAAAATTAAATACTCTTCACAGAACAGAGAGACGTCAAATCTCGTATAGCCATTTGTAATTTCGATCATGATTTTCGCTCGCGATTCGTGACATATTTTTGTTTATACTTGATAAAGAAACACAATTAAATTTTCTGATATTAATCATTATTTCCATCTAGGATAACAAAGTAATTTATCTAAGCATTAAAGAGGTTAAGCAAAGGCAGTAAACTAATTATTGCATAATATGAAATCACAATAATAGTCAGAATTCGGTGACAAATTACCTGCATTATACGACAGAACTGATTGAAAGGCGAGAGATAGTATGCCAACTTAGATCACGCCGACTTAATTAGGCATGTTAAACAAATTAGATGTCTAGTCTTGCGTATTTGGGAGATTTTTTTGCCTTAAGTGTAATATTTTGTGTTTTTTATGATTACATTTATATATTTTTGTCTGTTTAACTCGTTTTATCGTGTCCGTATTATCATGTGAGTCATACAAAATTGATTGTTTGTGGCTCAGATACGAGTAGATTTTATATAGTATTACACATAAAAAACATACAGAGAGCCTTACACGGTGATATGAAAAGGTATAACATATATTTACAATGTTTGTATAAAAAAAACCGTTTATACTTGTGTGTCTTCAAGGGTAAATGTCTCCATTCAAACCCCCAAAAGACCAAAATTGCAAACACATATTACACCATATTGCAATAATATTTGTACCTTAAATGAACAACACAAATAAAATCATTCGCCAGCAAAATAAGCTTGGGCATTCAATGTTTAATAAAAAAGACTATAGAGTCTCCAATATTAAAATGAGATACACCGGGATGCTAAACAATGATAGTGCTTAAAATCAGTATCTACTGAAGATAGTGTCTGCTTTCTCCATTGTAATCGATAATTATGTTCCGTCTTATTCCATCATAACTAGATTCCTCATTTCCCATCAAACTCAACATAATTAGCACTGGTTCTGCATAAGTTGGGGTATTTTTACCATATTTGATCTAATGTAAAACAATCTCTCGTTGACTCATACCAGACAGGAAAATGACGATTGAATGTGTTGCAGTCCAAGAACGAGACAAAGGAGTTCTTTAAAGTACTTCGGGTCATTGAAGAACAATTCAAACATTTTTTAGATGAGCTTTGGGATTTGAAGATACGTCTGGCAGTTATTATCATAACACTTGGAAGCAGAGTTTTGTCTTACACCACCACTGTTAAAGTCATTTTAAAAGCCGGTGTGAAAGTACTCGTAGTTCTCCTGAAATAGTAGTCTGCCTTCCATAGACCATAACGGAATAAAGCGTGAAGCTAATGTTGCGTGAGAGTTGTTAGCCTATACTTCACTGTATAAACCCGGACAATGAGAACGGGGACTTACATTCCTGCTACACCGGTTTCGTTCTCAAACATCACGCAAAAGGCAATCTGGAAATCACAAAAAACCCGGATGTAAACGTTACTTGACGTCACATTTTACATGGTGTAACATTATAACATTTATACTAGTAGCTTATTTTATATCTTCTCATTCAACAGTCCGGGCAATGCTCCAGATCTGAAGCCGCTTCAAATCTGGCGTAACGGCACCAGATCTGAAGCCATATATCCCATAATGCATCGCAGCAAGCAATAACAACCGTTTACAATTCAAATTTCAGACTGATTTTTACTGTAAAATATGATAGAAATTTATAGTTTGTTGATAATTTATGGTTTATTTGTGACTTATTATATATTCATGTACAAAATTGAGTAAAACTACATTAATTTTAATTAATTACGTAAGTTAATTAACTAATTTGTTTAATTAATCGGATTAACCTCAGTTAGTAGAATTTTTTACTCACATGGAACTTTTAGCCAATATGATATACTTGATGAAAATATAAGAATTTGTTTATCCTGACCTAAAATAAACTGTCGATAAACAAAAAACTACCAAATTACTCCAGATCTGGAGCATAGGCTCCAGATCTGAAGCCGGATTCAGATCTGGAGTATTGCCCGGACTGTTCAATGAATTTTGACCTCTTATTCAAAAATTCTCACTTTTCGTCGATGCTCTCATTCTTGTCATCGCCGTTCACTCAAGAGGTCACAATTCCACTCCGTAATAACGATTCAATATTTTCGAAAGGTGTCTTATTTGACAATACAACAACAATTTCGCTCATGAATATTTGAAAATTGTCGCATTTTCCCGATGTAAAATTTGAAGTGTTTTCATATTAACCAAATAATGTCACTTGGTAAATAAGTTAAGGGGTACTTTTAATGGAGCAATACGGATCTCGCCGAACTTTACATGAACAAGTAAATGTATGAAGGATGTCAACAGGGTGATGCATACCTGGAATTCATGCATCTTTGCATAATTTGATTAAGTGTTTAAATATATTTGTTGCAGATTAATTGAAAAGCCTATATTTTATGATTTTTAAGAACTCATCTAAGGTAGATAAGAGATATTGAGTGGTATTGATGAAGAACTTGTGTAAGGTAGATGAGTGGTATTGATGAAGAACTCGTTTAAGGTGGATGAGTGGTATTGATGAAGAACTCGTGTAAGGGTGATGAGTGGTATTGATAAAGAACTCGTCTGAAGTAGATGAGTGGTATTGATTAGATTATTCATGGTATTGTTGAAAAACTAATCTTAGGCAATTGAATGTTGTACTGACGAAGAGTTCGTCCATGCTATGATGAATACTGTATATGGTACATTGAATAAGACTATGGTCACAATACATCGTACGAACAGTTACGAGCAGTGTTTAGTCCCAGCGGGCACAAGTCAGTTTTCAACGTTGTTGAATCAACGTTGAAATTTCAACTCAACCATTTTTCAACGTTGAATCAACGTTGATATTTCAACCATTTTCAACGTTGAAATGAGGTTGAAGTTTCAACGCAACCATTTTTCAACCTCTTATCAACCTACAGTTGAACGT
Organism: Ophiothrix spiculata; assembly: GCA_000969725.1. Classification (NCBI taxonomy): domain Eukaryota; kingdom Metazoa; phylum Echinodermata; class Ophiuroidea; order Amphilepidida; family Ophiotrichidae; genus Ophiothrix; species Ophiothrix spiculata. Next base: position 21,096 of record JXSR01S028242.1, on the reverse strand, counting down.
TCAACCCGTTTTCAGCGTTGAAATTTCAACCACATCACCTTGAAGGTAACCAGAACATCGCGCGATTATGCAAACCTTGATCAACAGCAGTTTGCTAGTCTTCTTAAAGACAAGCTTTGCAGTCTACCCTCGGACTGTGACGATGCCAATCTCATTTGTAACTTATATGAAACAATTACTACATCAGTGCTTGATGAGCTGTGCCCTATTGTCACCAAAGAGCATGTGATCAAGAACAGACTTCCGTGTTCGAAGACGGCTGGAACGAAAATGGCGAAAGTCTCGTAGGGCAACTGACTATGATGCATTAATTTGTCAGAAAGATAGAGTTAATAAACTAATTGTTGAAGCTAAAGAGAGTTTCTTTTCAGATAAATTCCTTTGTTCAAACAATAAGGAAATGTTTAGGACTCTTAAAGGTCTTATGAATTCATTTAAGAAGACATTACCTATAGCTAACTCAGATCATGATCTTGCTGACAATTTCTTGTCATTCTTTGTTGATAAAGTTGATACAATAAGATCAAAATTTACAGGTGACAATGAATTGCAAGCAGAAACATCTGTTTGTGATAGTATGATGACAGGTTTTCAGAAACTTCTTGAAAAAATTTCTCTTTTCAAGACTGCATATGAAGTTTAACTGAGATTTCCATTGAAATCAATTAAATCATTCACACCTTTACAAAATAGGGCAAAAACATGAATGAAATATTTAAGTCATGTTCAAACCTTATAAATAAGTAATTTTTAGGTTAAAATATTTTTTCACTTTACAACCCTGGAAGTTGAATTTCAACGTTTATTCAACGTTGAACGTGCCGTGGTCCTCCTAGACGGACTAAACACTGCTCCTAACTGTTCATACGATGTATTGTGACCATAGTCTAAGAAGATGTCAAAAATGTGATGACCGACTTGTGTTTGTTTAAATTGTGTATAAACATTGTTTATTATGGTTATTTAGACCAATAACAATTTGATACTGCCAGGTTATCAGGATAAGTCAGAAACCATGATTTGTTTCCGTGTTACTTTATCGCCAGACTGAGAGATTGATTTGCAAAGGGTGAAAATCTTTATAGTAGTGGTTGTCTGATACATTCATCAGCAAACTCTTAACCTCCTTCACATACGTCTTCAATTTATGAACTTCACTAAGTTGGTTTTAATGTGATCAGACTGCATCGAGACTACGTACTAGCTTTTAAGCCTTAGGCAAGGCAAATAAACTGTAACACGGATTCAAAAATAATAAATATTAACGTCCATCCGAGGTGTCATAACATTTCAATCCCCTTGTTAGAGGATAACTTAAGACATATCAGTTCCGTCACATATTCTCCTCCGTTCTTGACATGTTTATATTGAGATATATGTTGACTTTTTTCATTCGATGGAGTTGCGTTTGATTGTATACCAACAAGATGGCACATGTATTAAAAAGATGCCTGCTTTAATATTCCATAGAAAATTGAACTTTTTTGACTTCAAGCAAAAAATCAGCCTTTTTTTATTTGACCACATAAGCAGGTTTTTCAGTCATACATTTGTTACTTGGTACGTGAGAAGTATTTCTCAAACAGAAATTTTACAGTTTTTATATCCGTGCATGAATGAGCACATGTTTTATTTCATAAAAAGTTCACAAAAGTTACCAAAAAGTTACATCAAAATGTCACAAACGTTACCAAACGATACCACACAAAACAATGCATTAAAATAAATACTGACAATTGAATTTCCTACCATTTTCATGAAATATTTGTAAATATGTTACCAATCACCTAACACGATAGAGAATTTTCACTTTGAAGTCATTAGGAGCAAAAGACTATTGCCGTGCGATGTCACAAACGTTACCGAAAGTTACATGAACTTTATTCAGAATTTTGGCAATAAATTTAATTTCTAAACATCTTCATGTCCTGGCCCCACCAATGAACACCATTATCAACAACAAATCGTGGATATCCATTTTTAAGTAATTAATTTTTTTAATTTTATTTTTACATTTTTTTTTCATTTTTGGGTCACAAACGTTACTTTGGAAACGCCCAAAGCAGTTTAAAGTTATCTCAAATAAGTTGTGTATTTTGGTCTTAGTGCTCTTTATGATATTTTGTAATTATCTTATTTGTTATTATTTTGCAGAGTAATTGCAAAGGAATCGACAACTGAGTAATATAAGACACATGCTCAAAAACCCATATACACTCACAAATTGATACAAATCCTACTTGTATACTATAATTTATTTATGAAAAATGCTGTATAATGAGGACAAACTGGTTCAAAATTTGTTTTATTTTCGTTATGTAATTTAATTTCAAACGTTATTTTAAACAAAATAATAATAATAATGAACCACTATATGATATTTAGAAGGGAATTTTCGTCACCTAGATAAATGTAAATAGGATAATATCTATGCTACACAATATTCATTAAAAATCACAGCAGTTTGTATACAGTAAGTGCAATAAATCGAGTCAAATTGATGTGTTTGGGGATATTCAGTTTCTTGTTTTGATAAATTTGTCCATTTCCATAACACTTTATTCATTGTATCAGGAGATTTTATAATTTCCTCAACATTACATCAATGTGATGATAAAAGGCATGGCATCGGAAATTGATATAACGAGTGTTGACAGCATCACTCTCCAGTTTTTGAGTTCACCCACTGCACTGATTGTGCAGACGGGCGGCGCAATGCAAGCTTCAACATTGACATGTAATTTATTCTCCTCAAAAAGTGACTTCATAAAATAACAAAATGAAAGTTCTTGCCGAAATTTATTCAGCTATTCTGACTTTTCGACTCTCGTGTACGCTTTTAGAAAAAGCAAACTAAATCGGTTTCCTACAATGTCATGTATTTAATTGGTAGATTTTAACGGGTTCGCTGTCGGACAAGTTTTGAACTGTCAACAGTTCAAAACTTGTCGGAGCGGTATCTATATGGCGCCACAACAAGATCATCAGGATCATCATATCTGCTTTCGAAAATAGTGACACTTGTAGGAAAAGAGATCTTTGTACATAAATTATTTCTTTGTTCGTCATCTCTTGTCCTTACCCTGCCTGGTTGCCAGTACAGGCAGTATTAGGCTATTTAAATAAACCATCTTAAATACATATTACATAATATTCATATTTTTTTCCTTCTGCAAACTTTAAAAGTTGTTTTATCACTAACTGCAGTGGTAATTTATCTTCATTTCAAGATATACACCAATAAATGCGTTTCATATGTTAATAATGTGCAACAAATTACATTTTAGATCATGTAGATCATTTAAGATTTTTTTACAATGGTGCTTTTCTGCAAGCTAAGAGTTTTAGCTTTCAGTTCAGAAGCAAATCTATAGGGAATATTGGCTTATAACAGGCCACCAATATTGTTATTTTTCAACAAATTTGTGAAATATTGAACGATCAGTTATTATGTGATATCGACAATTCGGTGTTCACTTATCTTTCATAAATATATAAAAAATCGATATAACTATGATATCAGCTTTTTGGCATAACACCGTAAAGAAATTCAGAAAGGAACAAAACAAAACACATTACACCGAATAAACAACTACTGTAACAGTAGATGAAGGTAATCTTACAATGAACCCGTGTAAAAATAATTTTAGTTCCCCTGAAATAGTGGTCCGCCCTCCATGGACCATAATTAAATAAAGCGTGAAACTAATGTTATGCGTGAGAGTCATTAGCCTATTATAAGGCCCGGTCCAGACTCCACTATCGTATAGAATATTTTGCTTAAAATATTCTATGCTGACGACAAAATGACGTAGGTCATCGAATAAAACTGTGTGTTTTATTTAGTTGTCAACTACTGGTCATACAAATATAAGAGATGTAACATAAAATGCTTTCTGTGTAGTTATATGAAGTTGTATTGAAGAAAACCTAGTGAAGAACATTTGGTAGCATTAGATTGGTAAATTTAACCTTATTTCAAATCCAAAAAATGTCAAGTCAATCGACCAAGTAATTTGTTATTCATGGTTTCAAACGTGAGCAGAGTCTGAGTGGGAGATGGTTGTGGAATCGAACGGTTGTAGAAGCGTCATTCACTTGTACACAAAATTAGAAAAAAATACCAAACCTTAAAATGTTGTCACATCAAAACTTGAAGTCTTACCAGAATAATGTTTTCATCCTTTTAAATGAAAATACATTTTTTATGTTTGAATAAATCAATTTTGTGTGATGCATTGATAATTTCCAGGTTTTTTCACAACATGTTTCTATAGTAGTTTCCTCATTAACGATGTTACATTTTTCGGACCTATTAATGACTATAGGATCAGTTCAACATGCTGACTTTATTAATATTTCAAATGAATAATACCTTTACTTGCATTTCATTCTTTGCAATACGAATTAATTATATTTCTTTGTGTAAATGCCTTTTAGTGGCATTCTTGTACTTAACGAAATACTAGTACAGTGGGACCTCTCTAACACAAAATCTGTAGGGCCACACATTTTACTTTGTTTTATCAGAACTTTGTGTTATGCATCACATTTTTAATACAAATTCAATGCCTTGGACTTGAAAATCAGTTTTGGGTTATCAGGGCTTTTGGGTTAACAGATTTTGTGTTAAAGAGGTTCCACTGTATATCAAACCACTCGTATTTGAAGCCATAAACGATAATATTTGCATGATTCAAACAAATAACGCGGATAAAATGAAAATGGGTTAACCAGACATGAAGCATCAGGTCTAATCATGAAAAATAACACAAGATCTTACACACAAGGTCAAAAATCCTCAATACTAGTTATCTAATTAACTTACCATGCCTTATTAAGTCGGCGTGATCTTGAGATGACACACTGTATAATTAGTTCTCCTGTGTAATGCAGGTAATTTGTCACCGAATTCCGACTATTATCGTGATTTTGTATTATGCAATTG
>JXSR01S028236.1:122433-132774 GCA_000969725.1 Ophiothrix spiculata | reverse complement strand
TGGAAGTTGCCTGTGAGTTTTATCATGGCAGTATATTTTTACATATTTTTATATCGCTATGCATAAGATTACTTGAAGGCAATTTATGATATGATTAGCCAATGGGATCTACTCATCTACAGGATATTGACCCTTTGTTCTTTTGTCAATACATCTAAGGGAAGGGGTTTACTTAAGATTATACATAAGTCACAATCTGTGATCAACAAAATAAAAGACAACTTATGTGCAAACTATAAGACGATTTTAGCATTCACAGTTTCTGGGGGGTGTACTTAGTACAAAAGTGATTACGGGGATGTGCCGCAAATTTGGGTGGCAAAATCAAGCTGTCTGGTATGCCAATTGGTCTTCAAAAATGTGGTATTTTGATGGGTCTGTTTTTCAAAATTTTCTAAAATGTGCGCCAATTTTGGATTTTTCCAAGTTTCAAACAAAAATCAGGAGATTCAAGCCAAATAAGCGTATTTTTTCACAGAAAATTTTAATTTCTTGAACAAATTAGACTTAATATTTTTGGTATATGGATGTGTCCCTTTTTTCTTCAAGATTGGTATATTCATGGGTGGTTCTTGAAATTTCCCAGCGGCACACCCCTACCAAAACCAAATTTGAGTACCCCCGGGCATAGTTTTCTCTAAAAATTTGAATTCATAGAGATCATAGATTGTTCAAGAATAATCAAGCCCTTAATATTTACCTCATGATTTTAAGATAAGGTGAAATAAAAAGATATTTATGTTTTTCATTCCCTCGCATTTCCCATTTTAAAGATTTTCAAATTTCTTTTTATTTGATAAATTTTCAATCATAACTTGTTTATATTTTTTAACAAAACTGGACTTATTCTGGAGCCTTGCAAAATGTGTAATGAAGCCTTTTAAGGTGAGTTTTGTGACCAAGCACCCTTAAAGCCCCCCGCAAGGAAAATCCTGGACACGCCAGTGAAAATGGCGCTAAATCAGTTAAATTTAGAGTAGTTTACCAATGAAAAATAAAAGGCACCTCGAGCTCTTCCTCCCTTTTTTCAAAACCCAGACGAGAAACATCTTATTTTATTGGCAAAACTACATTTTTCTTTTCCCCTCCCACCTATTTTGACAAGTACTCAGGCGTTTGTAATGTTCCATTATAAAAGTTGTTCTCTTCAGTAGTGGAATATATTTTGATTTTGAACAAATACATTTATTAAAATTGTTTTGTATTGACAAAGTTTGGAGGTAAATGATTAATTTGCCTTTAATGCATGGATAGGCATAAGGATGATGACATTTAATCAGGGGGATCTGTCCCAGGGGGTACTTACATTGACATGGTATATGTACTTGTACCTGCCTTTTGATGTGTTTTTTCATCAATTTTGATATAGTGATGAGGGGGGGGGGGTCGTTGCAGGTGAATGCGCCCAAATTTTGGGAAATTTGCTCAAATTTTGTTGCTTTTTTGTCAAAATTGGTATACGTATGGGTGGGTTTTGGAATCAAAAATAGGTATAGAGATGGGTCATATTTTGAAAGTCCAACCTTATATACTTATATACAACAATAGTTGAAGACCTTTATAGTAAAAATGTACCGTATTCATTAGCTCATCAGTGTAATCGTATAGATTATTTTCAGGTGATAAGTTTTCAGACAATTGCACAGAAATGTTTTTAAGCTCTTGTCATTTTTATATGCAGACGAAATGATGCAATTCGGATAAATGGCTTTCAAGATATGGCTGAATAAATGTTTTGTGTGGAAACATTAAGTGCCAATACTGTATAGATCATGTAAAGACTCCCAAAAAAGTACCGCCTCGCCTCAAAAAAATGGCTTGTGCGCTAAAACGGTGCTCGCAAACGTAATTTGAAGATATTGGGAACAAGTGCTGGAATTTCAGCTTTCATTTGACACCCGATTTCTGATAATTGACTGAGAAACACTGAAGTTATGAACATTTTAAACCCTCGAGGTCAATTTTTAAAAGTTGCTAATTTCATTTTTTGCACTGTACAAACCAGTAGCGCAGACCTAAGGATCAAGATGAGGTGAGTTTGGTCACTGAAGCTCGCGTTGTGTTTTTTTCCCAAACCATATGGATTCTAACCATCATCCATTAAGATATTGGGTTTTTTTCATCTTATTAATGATGAGCAACAATATAAAACTTCAGATTCAACTGGTAGGCATTACTAGCCTTAAAAAACATCGCGCACCGTTATTCGTCCTCGGTGTGGTCTGGTACCTGTCCCATGTCTTTAATGCAAGTAATGACTACCAATTGAATGTCGTTTATCTCGTTTTATGTCGTTTTTTCATTATTTATAACAATGAATTAATGAAAAATTAATGAAAAAATCCATATCTTGATCATTATTGATGGATAATGCTTAGATACCAATGGCCGCGTGTTCCAATGACTAAACTTACCTCATTATTATCCTTACTCTTGCGTTACTGGTTTGTACAGTGTGAAAAATGAAATTAGCAATTTTTAAAAATCGACCTCGAGGGTTTTAAAAGTCCATCACTTCAATGTTTCTCAGTCAATTGTCAAAAATAAGGTGTCAAATGAAAGCTGAAATTTCAGCGCTTGTACACACATTCTTTAAATTACGTTTGCGAATACTGTATTAGCGCTTGAGCCATTTTTTTCGAGGTGAGGCGATACTTTTTTGGGTGTCTTTATTTCAATGCCAGGAAGGTAGCGGACTCTCCACAGCAAAATTACTATAGTTGCTTTTGTGCAAGTATTGTCCTTCTCCCATTCCTTTATCTTACACTCGTGACATATGTTTGAATTATTTTACAGTGGAACCTCGTTAACAAAAAATCACCTGGGACAACAATTTTATTTTGTGTTATCAGGATGTTGTGTTATCCAACTGAATTCACATAGAAAATTCACACTTGAGGATCTAACAACCATTTTGTGTTATCGGGGTTTTTGTGCTAACAGATTTTGTGTTAACAAGGTTCCACTGTAGTATAACAATATTTTACTTCACCAAAATATGACTACCTTCTTGCATTTGTACAACAACATTGACATGACAAAAACTTGACGCATTTGTCACGTAATTGATAGCTGGGATGAAGCATCTGTTTGCTGCAATTTACCCTGTACAGAGGTGACTGACCCTGTGTTCTTTTGTATAAATAAGCTTATATTCCATTAGTGAAGTCAATAGCCTCCTCACAAGTAAGGAGGGGGTGTACAAAGCTTAAGATTAGCAATGGTGACACCATTATTAATTTCTTTGGGGCATGGGAAATGAGGAGCAACCAAAGATGAAATTCATCTTTAAAATTTCAAATTTTGAGGTAAAATTTGCCAATTTTAGTTGAAATTGATAACATGGCTAGAAAAACACTAACCTGAGAACAATTGTTATCAGGGTTTGAGAAAACAATAATAGTGTAAGAAAAGAAACACGAAAGCTGTTCTAAAATAATTTTAGCCACTAAATTGAAATTCAATTATGATAGTGAACATTATATTCTCTCATATAATATACATCTCTCCTCTTGATTGGTTAAAAGTGAGGGCTTGGAGTTAATTAGGCCCGGGGCATATTTTTCTCTAGGCCCGCTCAATATATTGCGCTGTGTAACTCCAGCTTTACGCGCGCGACTATTAGGCATATCATCGGATGTTTTAAGTGCTAATATGATTCTTTAACCAATCAGATGACAAAATCTATATTCGGTATATAAAACGAATATTGACTGCTTTTTGTTCAGGAAATTGTTTAAATTATTACCCCTCGGTGATCTCAAAACCATGAATATGCCCTCAGCTTTGCTTCAGGCATATTTTTGGTTTTGAGATCACCTTGGGGAAATAATTTAAACCATGCCCCTCAAAGCAGTCAATATTTGTATAATATACCATGTTTTTAAGGCATGGCACGTAACCTGTCAAAATGTTATTTTTTTTATCTTCATTTTTCATAAGTTTATTATTAAGTATATCTCGGTTTCAAAAAGGATATGCTGTGGTAGTTACAAATGATCTTTAGGTTTGTTGGAAGGAAATATTCTACACCTTTTTGGTGGATTTTTGCATTGTACATTATCACGAAAACTTTTAAATAATTGTTTCATTAATTAAACATGAAACAGTGCTCCTTTAATGGACCGGCTCATTAATCGTTTTTAATTAACTTTGAAACTGCTAACCACTATAGTCTTCCGAAGTGGAAGATTATTTTAAGTTAAAATTTATATAAAGATCACTAATCACAGTGAAAAATGCAAGATCTTGAGGTGACTAGGGGTCAGTCATCAGATGCAATCTCATCGTTTAATTACTATGGTCAATGCATTAATAAGATGAGGTTAGTGAACTTTGTATTGGATATGAGACAATTGTTTAACTCCTAAGTTTAAGGTCATTACCATAATAGTTGAAAATTAAATTTTATATATTTTCATTATTTTCCATTGACTTCGTATATGCTTTGTATTGAAAATGATACATTAAATTTGTCGGAGTATTACAAAAGAAGCTGACCACTTAAGATTCTAGACACTTATAATGACTAATTTCAGTGGTTTTACTAAAGATTTCTTGTAGTAACTCTTAAGATACTTTGATTCATATCACATCATGACCTTGGGTGTTATAGTGTTATCTCCACTGCCCTTTCCCTCCCTTTAGTTGTACTTCTGTGTCTTTTTAAGTTCTTACAGTTTGTTGATAATTGGTGCTTTATCTCTGTGGAATTATGTGTTGATCATGTGTTCAACATCTCACTGTATCTCCTTATGCAGGAGCTTACCGTTGTTGATCCGTGATGAAACCACAGTTGATATTCGTGTTACGTATTACACGGCGTTTACAAAAGTGCGTTTGCACAGTACACAAAAGTCGGCGCACTGAGCATCGGGCCGCTATAGTACGTGCAAAAGCCCGGTGCTTGGAAAAAATTAACGTCAAAGCAGCAAACATTCACAAATTAACACTTTGCTTCAGATAAGCTAAATAAAAATTAGTAAGCCTAGCTGTTAAATTAAAAAAAAAAAAATTAGAATTTAATTCATACGTTTTCAGGAAGATTTTCGTTGTTGAAAGGTATTCAAACACGCTACAGAGTTGTTTATCGCGAATCAACAACTCTGCATCCGATGCATCGGCGTATTTTTATCATGCTCGGTTGGCTTAAGCCACCCTCTCCCGATAAAAATATGCAGACGCATGGATGCATCGTTGTTGATTCGTAATGAACAACTCTGTGGCATGTTTGAATACCCATGTATTTTGAAATTTAATCCCCTTGTTTACTTGTTATGTGACCTGATGAAGAGATGTTTACTCCTTGAAAGCTGGTTTCGATTTCCCCTGTACTGTTTACTGTATTTGCTTCATTCTGTATTTATCTATGGATTTTGTACAGTATGGTGAGTTGGTATTGCGCCAGTTTTGTATTGTTTGTACTTTTTCTTTGTAACGTGTAAGAGTTGCATGATTATCAAATATATAATATATATATAATACCCTTATTATTTCCCCACATCAAGTTTGTGCCAAGAATTTGACAAAAAATACAAAAAAAACCTACCAATTCAACCTTTTTCTTGTACCCAAGTGATTAATTTCAAATAGATGGTGACCATTTGCACTTAATTATCATGTCCAATTAAAATAGTCATATTTGAACGAACAATGTTTTGTAGCAACTTATCGCTGCCTGATTTGTTGAATTAATTGATGGTCATTCTGTGAATTTTTTCGATGTGGTTAGAGGTCAGTGACCATTGTGTCATTGCATGGTTTTTTACAAGTTCATTGACAATATTAAGTAGATGCCATCAAGTACATAAAAAAATAGATACATTTTGCAATGAGCAGAATATATGAGGGGTGCTCAGGCAAAATGAGCAGAAAGTCACGAATTTCAATATTGAGTTTACTGATCTTTGAAAAGGTTCATCAGGATTTCTCATTGCAATTTCTTATAAAGTTCTGGAGATAAAAATCCACACTTACTATTTTTAGTAGTGACAATTTACTTCCCAACAAGAGGCTTTCTCAAACTGTACTGGCAGCCGATGAGATTGTGAAGTTGCAAAATCAGCTGATCATACATGTGACTTAATTGGTAGGCCCCCTTGTCTTCGTTCATTTATATTCTAATTCTCTAAAATCTCAGCTTTCGATTGATACATAATATGTCACACTTTCTTTCTCCATTCTCCATTTAGAGATCAAAATACATGGCAGTCCACTAAAAATCTGGGAATTAAAATAAGTTGTAAATCAATTTTGGAATAAATGATTACTATAGTGTATGACGGCAAAATGTGATTAGCTAATCTTGATTAATTGCACTTCCCGGCATAATTGACATTCGAAACTCAAGTTATCGTTGAACACTTATGCATGGATGCATTTTATGTCAAAAAATGAAATTCAATCTTTTCATTCTATTTTTACTTTAGAAGCCATTTATTCAAAATCTTCTTCCACGACTTTCCGCTCATTTTGCCAGAGCAACCAACATATGTACATCGTGAAGATGGTTTTTATTGAGATTTATCAGCAGCTATCCAGTATTTGCTATAGAATTTCTGCTCGGTCATTGTATACAGTACATATCTATTCAAATATTTTTTACTTATTTGAGAGTTTTAAAAAGATATTTAAGATTCTTTATCTGTCCCCTGGTAATGTTTAGAGCAATGACTTCCATTCCTTAGGGTATATACTTTTATTTTTATTTTTTCATCCAATGATGTTGGGATCTGCGTATTTGGTATAATTATTTAGCTTTCTGCTATCTATATAACTTTTCTATTTCATTTTGATTATTGGATTGCAACTTTCCGCTGTCTACTTTAGATATTTGAATTTTGAGTATCTGGTTGTGATTTTTTTGTCTGCTTTAGATGGCTTTATATGCTTTTTATAAATTTGGGTGTAAGTTCTCCTATATGGCACTGAAGTATTGGTATTTACCTCTAGATAATTACTTTAGGTAGCTTTTTCAAGTAATTTGTGACTTTTTGCTATCTACTTTAGAAAGCTTTTATTTTTTTAGTTCTTTGTAAAATTTCTGTTAAACAGCCATGCCTTGTCATTGTTTGGTTGTGACTTTCTGTTCTCTTTTCAGGTAGCCCTTATGCCTTTTGAGTATATTTCTTCTATAATCACTAAAACAAGACAAAACTTTAAAAAAAACCTTCAAAATTCAAATTTAATTGATTTAAATTCTAATGTTATTTAAATATGAATTTTAAGTCTTAAAAAACTTAAAATTTTAATTAGTCTCTAGGACTTTTAAAATCTTAGGAATAATCTTAGGAATAATCAGAGTCCTTCAGATAGCTCATACATTCAATAGCTAGTATACCATTTGATTATTTGGTTATACATTTCTGCTGTCTACTTTAGATAACTGTTATGCCTTTGAATATTTGGTTTAACGTTTTGCTAGATTTATTCTTTTTAATGTTTGGTTTATTTTTGTTTTCTATTTTTGATAGTTTTTATTCACTTTATATTTATAGTTGTCAGCCTGATAGTTGTACATTTCTGCTATTTTGTGTAGATAGCTTTTATGCTTTTGAATATTTGATTATAGCTTTAGCTTTCTGCTATCTACTCTAAATAGTGTTTATGCATTTTGAACACTTGGTCTCAAGTTGCTGCTATCTACTCTAGATAGCTTTTATATCTTTTCAATATTTTGTTGTATATTTTTGCTATATATTTAGGCCAGTTTTTATGAATTTGAAATATATGGCTTCAACTTTCTGCTATCTTTTTAGTAAGCTTTGGTAACTTTTTAATATTTTGTTGTAACTTTCTGCTTTCTACTTTAGTCAGATTTTAAATGTCAGTTTCTATCATTTACTTTAGATAGCTTTTATGGCTTTTAAATATTTGGATGTTACTTTCTGTTTCTGCTATATACTGGTACTTTATATATCATTTGCACTTAAAGCAGCTTGGTCCGATTGCTTCAAAAAAATTTCAAACTTTTTGAGATTTTGATACCAAAATGTTGCTCATATTTTTCTCATAACCCGTGTTAAATTTCACGGCTGAGTTATGTTTCGTTTTGGAGATATGTATGAAAATGTGTCTAATTATGGTAACTATAATTAATTTTATACAGTAACGTATAGGCGTCTCTGAAATACAAAATTGCCCAGAAAATTAAAATGGTTTGACTGATTCAGCTGAAATTTGAAACTTAGACTTCTTTAGTGGTCATCTTTCATATGACATTGAAAACTAAATTTTGAAAAATCGGACAAGCTCCTTTAAGAAATTTCAGTCATATCTTTCTGGTATCACATTTAGATGGTTTTGTGCCTCAATTCATGAGTTGTTGTAATTTTCAAAATTTTGAGATGAAATGGTGATTATAATAAATGATGTGAAAATGTGAATCATTAAAATTGTTATGTTATTGTACTAAACCAATCAAGTAATTCAACGTAAACAGGGACTTCCGTTTGACGGGAGTGAGCTCTACTGAGCCACCCCGCTCCCCTCAAATGGAGCTCAGTTAGTAGAGCCCCTTGCATGGTGGCATTAACATATACATTTCCAGATAGCTCCCCTAAATGTTTCCTTAAAGAATGTCAGAAAAGCTTTTGACAAAGCCCGTGTAAGTTTCAAATGGAAGCCCTTGCATAAACATGAAATATTGTGATTTTGTACACATTTTCTATCAAAATTATCTAAATTGCTGTGATGTCAATTACAGAGAAATACTTAATGGCAACAGCTGTAGAGGGGGAGGAGTGTATCTGTTATCAGAGGAAGTGATGATATGATAACGGAGGCTGAACTTGATATGATAATAAGTGCTCCTCTTAATCACAACTTTGTTGTATCAATAGTCATGTCTACACCATCAGACATAAGTCTGTTTGGAACCGGTATTAAAATACACCAGAAGTAAGACCAGACGTAAGTTGTGGTGAAAACGGTGATCGGATGTAAGTTTATCGGACGTAAATCGGACTTACATCCGATGATTTAATCCTGCTAAAGGGCAGGAGTAACTGCATTTACGTCCGGTATTAAAGTTACACCCGATGCGTGTAAACAGCTATCGGATGTAAGTATCGGGTGTAAGCGTGACCTTTGTTATAAGCGCACTATGGAATGTGACTTGCTCATAGGAGCGGAACCTAACAATTCTGTGTGTTTATTATACTGGATACTGGGAGAATGTAAGAAAATAATGTATACATGGTATATGTAAAATTGTTAAAACCATTCCATAAAAGGCGTTTCAGCAAACATGATGAAATTGACCATCTATTATAGATCAACAGATCAAGGGAGAGAAACATTAGTTTGGCATGTATGATTTCTTGTGTATGCAAACACGGGTCCTTACTTGAATTTAGGACTGGTAGTATACATATAAATTAAAAAAGGAAAGGAATAAACTATTCTTATACGGCTACGAATATTATTCGTGATTTCTAAAATTTATTGATGGAAATTTGCAATAGTAACTTGCGGGATTTACTCCCGATGACGTTTCAATCAGATTTATCAGCCATGTGAGAACGTGAACCAGGAGTAGCGGATATAATTAATCCGATTACAAATAAGCGGTAGTATGTTAGGACCGGTTGTAAATCATAGGTGGGAACACAACTAATGAGTCCATTCAATATGAAATGTAATGTTTTACTAAGTCCTTGGTTCATTTGCAGGCATTGTAAATAAATGAATTGAACCTTTCAATTGTTTAATTTCATGAATATAGCCATGCTGGACATATAAAAACTGGAAAATATTGAGGGTTGAGAGCCACAAGGCCGTATTTGCACCTTTGTTGCACGTGTAAATACGGCCTTCTGGCTCTTTGTTGGCCATGCAACTACGGCCTAGAAATGGTATCGTTCCCCTGATCGCCCCTCCCACAGACCCAGCAACGTGCCCAGGCAGCGAGCAAATCGCACTGCCTACGGCCTTGTGGCTCTCAACCCTGGATATAATTGCAATTTTATTTGAAATGTCCTATAAGACCTTGAGGAGCACTGTTTTACCATAGAAATACATCAATACCTATGGTCAAGACATTGTATGTTAGGCATATGTTATAGCTCACTCATGTTGATGATTGACTGAGCCATAAGGTTTAGGTAAGGCCTAAAAAAAGTTGTTGACTTACACTTTGCGACCGACACAAACTTTGCAAAATTTAGGGTCGCTTTTTATTTTTTTATTTTTTTTTTGTGAACTTTTGCCTAACTCGACAGTGCATTTGGTAAAAATATCATGATATTTGGGTTGAATTTACAACAATATTCACAGAATGTTATATATTTGCATGAAACAAGCATATATCTTGAATAATTAAAGTACAAAACAATGAAATAT
>JXSR01S028236.1:102177-116765 GCA_000969725.1 Ophiothrix spiculata | reverse complement strand
TTTTTAACTGTATCTTATATAATATGTTTTTAATATGTAAGGCGCCTTGATCTCTCTTGGAAAAGCGCCTAATAAATACCATATCATATCATGACTTCCTGCACAAAATTTGCCATATGAAGCAATGCATTATGGGATATACATAATCTCTTCTCTTATCTGGATGCACTGTAAATGTTGCTCTGTCTCTTATAATTATTGCCCTTGAATAATTTTGAGATGTTCTTCATTAATGTATAGACTCCACAGGGATATTACACCTATAGCCTCCGCGTAGGGATTGTGCACAATTTCAAGTTTCAAGTGTCACTGACTGGTAGACAGTGGAATACATTAGTATTGCATTAGCAAACATAGAGAGAAATGCTCACATCACATTATTTTATCTTTCATTATTTTTAAATTCATCGGTTTATTTGATTTAATGCATTTGTAAAATTCTGATATGATGTGCAAGAACCTTCATGGGTTATTCAACCCATATTTTACCAGGGGAGGGGAACACTTTGTATTCGAAGATAGATATGCTTGAGTGCAAATACAAAAAAGTCCTTTTCGCATAAAGAGGCACATTAACCCTAACAGTACCCACCGTTTTTAGCATTTTTATGAGGAAGGGGTAAAATAAACTAAGTACAAACACGTCATGGAGTGGGGGAGGAAGAAAAAATTGTGCGCCGGGCCCGGGGTGCGAACCCGCAACCTCTGGTTTCAGAAGCGAGAGTGTGGGCTTCGTGCTACAAGGGGAACTCAGGCAGGCTAGGCATTCCGTGTTTAGATAAGGCTGGGGTGATTGCGCAATGATTGATCGTGACGTATTTCGACTTAGGCTGTGTATTGAATGATTTTTGCCTGTTAGGGTTAATCGGCTGATTTAATTCAATTCAACTCATTAAAAATAGATATAAAGATAAATCAGAGATATCTTTTAAATATTTAACGTAATACCTTGGTCACATAACCTGCGGCAAGGTTATGATGTGTTTGCGGTGTCATATACGAGGTATAAATTTAGTGGACACGAACTGGACATTGGCCGGTGACTGAACGGTGTCTGTGTGGAGACCGGGCGTTGTCTGTGAGCTGTAAAGATGCCTAAAGCATGCTGCAATAATTTATCTCGTAGTTAAAACCCTGTGGCTTGTTAACAGTGTCTTGAGTTATGGTCCAATATCTAGTGACCGACCCGGCAATGCAAGCATAAATTGCCAATGTCTTACCAATGTTTCAGCATCGCAGGTTCCTTCTGATTACCAGACATCAGTTGGCAGCTGGTTGTTTTGTGACCATAAATAATAAGCCAATATAACTTTTGCTGAAAATATAAAATCCTAGGATAACCTATAAAAACTAAATCTTACTTGCTCAAAATCATGGTTTAGGCTAAATTTTTGGGCCGTACTCAAGCGTGATTTGTCCCTTTGAATACTCAAGGAGTGGGAGTATTCAAATTATGAAATGTTATTATGTTTCACCTCATAGGACAATCAACACATTGGTAAATTCTCCTTCACAGTCAGTCACAGATTATAATAGTCACCGGTCTTCAAATTCGCAATGGCAGAAGTAAAATTCTGTGGTCTTTATCATATTTATAAGTTTCAATAGCAGTAGCAAAATGCAGGAATCTACATGGATGTACATTCCAAGCCCTCGTGTCTTGACCAATGCTGCCTGGTGCCAAGAAGGCAAAGTAGAATGCCCTCTCCTGCATTGTTCAATTGAATACCAGAATGCAAGACTGACCCAAGTCCACTTTTTTTCAAAAATGAGTTACACACAGATGAGCTTTTTTGTAACTAGTGCTATCATGTGCATGAAGGACTAAAATGAATCCGCACCACAAGTGCCCCCAAAAGTCCTTTTTATGTATTCAAAAGTTGTCAAAATCCATTGACTTGGGTCAGTGTTGCATACATTTGTTGTTTTATTAAATGGATCATAAGCAGTCAAAACCATGTTCTTGGCCAAATTTCCTCTTGACATTGGAAGATAATTGGTGTTATGTGTTGGTTCTGTCTATATTGCTTAGAAAACATACAAAAAATGAAAATCAGTAGTCTCATTTCAAAATGGCGGTACTGTAGAAAAATCTATTAAAGAAAAGTTCTGCAGCAAATATGTGAAAATGCTGTTTTCCGACTGAATTTTTCAATGAAGTTTGGCTTGGACAAATAGAGCATAATCACAGATGCATTACAGCACAAAATATTAGATCCAGATGGATCTCACCCCTTTTTGCATAAAATTTAATTCATAAAGCACATATGAGTGCAAGAATGACCAAAGTCCACTGTCTAAAATAATGCCCTGCAAAGCATTACAAGCACAATACTGTAAAAAAATCATGTTTCATATGGCAATTGGATTCATTAAGCCGAATTCATAAAAGTAAGCAATTGCTTTTTCTATGGCTTTTACTTGAACTTTTATCCATATATGGGCAGATATTCAAGTAAAAGCCATAGAAAAAGCAATTGCTTACTTTTATGAATTCGGCCTATTAACTTACCCTGCGAGCTGAATTGACATAAGTTAAACATCAGACACTCTGTGAAGGTTTTTTTTTTTTCTCTTAAAAACGATTCCAGTGGACTTGGGTCCCTGTTGCATTCCGATATTCAATTGATTGTAAAATAACTTACCATAAGCGCCCATGTCAGTGCCAGAATTCCTTTATTTAGTACTTTGTCAATTCCTGCAGTAACTATTCTTCTCTTGAGATAAGTTAGGGTGTGTCATGTGTGTGGGCTGACAATTTCATCCAATTTAAATATCTGGAAAATCTTTCTGACCAGTAGGTTATTGAACTACACACTCATAAAGCATTTTCAATATTATTATAATATTTCTTGCATTATATTCAGAGACACTTATTGATAGGTTTTTTTTATCAAGCTTTCAAGGAAAAACTTTGAATAGAGCTTATCTCAAAAGGGGCCAAAATATTAAGGTTCTATCAGAATAAAATTGTAAATGTAAGTTTATTGTGGAAAAAATAAAAAATTGGAATTTTGAAAGGTATGCATGCATGCTAATATAGAAAATGACCAAAATATCTGAGTTTTCTTCATGACAATTGATGTTGGCATCATCCTTGACAAAATCAACCCTCAGTTATAGTAAAAAATGTAATAGTAATTTGGTTTTTACTATGAACATAAAGCGTTTTAATTGTATAGAAATGTGTATGCACAATTTTGATGCGTAGAAATGTGTATGCACAATTTTGATGCTTTTTTGGTTTTTCATTACCACTTGGCACTGCCTTTGCAATGGATCTTATTTGAAGATAATGATTATATTGAGAAAGTTACTCAAATTGGGTTCTCAAATATCATTTCCAAAAGGGTTTAAATCAACCACAGTTAATAAAGAAATGTGCTGAAGACCATGTAAAATTCAGAGTAAAATTTTGGGTTTTTGGCTTCTTAATGTGAGACCAGTCACGTTCCATTAAGAAATATTGGGGTTGATTGGAAAAAGCCAAACAAGTATTATATTTTTGGCTAATTATAATAAGGCTGAGGATATTAACACAATGATGGTGTCAATAACCTTGCCCAAAATGGCTATAGACACGATGATCGTTTCAATAACTTCACCCAAAATGGCTATAGACACCATGATCGTTTCAATAACCTCGCCCAAAATGGCTACATATAGACACGATGATCGGGTGTGAGAAAGTGAATGGCCCATCTATGGAGCCGAATGCTCACTGATGCTCAAGTGGATGGCAACAAAAATAGTGGAAGGAGTTGCATTACAACTATGCTCCCTATTAAATTATTTTCTTCATCTTGTTTGTTTTACTCTTCTCTTTTGGTCTGCCACGGACCAAAGGACAAAAATGCAACTTAACATTCTGAATAACATCAGAAACTCTCCCGGTTGTAATATTACCAATCAATGCAAGTCACCTTCCTCCTTCCACCATTTTTGTTGCCATCTCCTTGAGCATCGTCTCCATAGCTATTCACTTTCTCACACACGATCACCGTGTCTAGGGCCTATAGCCATTTTGGGCGAGGTTATTGACATGATCATCGTGTCTATAGCCACTTCCTTAAAATAAAGGGTCTATTTAAAAATTGTCCAGTTGGCTGATATCCGAGTAGCAATCATATTAAAATTTAGAGAAGACATACCAGACTCAGAGCTATATTTATTCCATCATATGAATCAAATTGGGGCTATTCAGGTTTAGCCAATAACTCATCTGATCTTGTTGCAATGCACAATACTGAACCTGAAACAAAGGGGCAAACTATAGTTTATCTCAGAGTTGTTTTTCCTCGTTCGCGGGATTTTTCTTTCCGACGCTTGTTGTTAAGCCCTTCTGCGTACTGAAGCACTTATTTACGCACGTATTGGCAGAGCGTGATTTATTGATTTTGATCGTTTAGGCTCACGCTATTGGCGCGCGTGTTAAGAGTGGCGTACACGACACGATTTGAAATGAAAAACAACTTTGAGAGATAGTATACACGAGAGCTTGGAATGTACATCCATGTACATTCCTTGAGTAGAGATTGTGTCTACATGACGACGCGTCAACCAGCTTTGGATTCATGTTACATATTCAACTGCGCGTATATGTTTGTCCCTACACGTTATACTACGCGTACTACCAAGTCATGTGTCAATGCGCATGCACTTGCAGCGAGTGAGGCGCACGAACGTATCGAGTTGAATGTACATGGATGTACATCCCAGGAATGTGCATGGGTTTATATTCCAAGCTCTCGTGTAGTTTGCCCCTAAATCTCTGCACCCAGAAAATATTCTGTCTAAATCCCAAATACCCAAATTTGAGCCCCATGTCTGACAATTAATGCCATTACACTTTGTTCTATAAACCTTGACGTATGCAGTAAGCAATCAGACTCTGTTACAAGATTTATCCATAGCATATACTTTGTATTCTACAACATTGTGAACTGGTGTTTTTGTGTTGTGTAAGAGACTATCAATGCATGGTTAATTGATTAAGACCCAATCAAATCATGATTTTGTCATTATTTTTGACTAATTTTGTTACTAACATATATACATGTATTGAACATACGTTTATTTGAATATTCAGCGAGATTGGGTACGTTGTTATGATTCGAAAGATACGGGCTGGTTAATTTCCCTGTATGGTCACATTGATTTATGTGCATTAATTAAAGGTGCATTGGAAAAAATTTAAAAATTTTATTTGTGGATGATCTACACTTCATATGGTAGACAAAAACAGCCAGTTGCCAGATATCCAGACAATTTTGATCTAAACCTTCAGAAAAGTCAAAAATTTGAATTTTCTGATGTTTTTTGATCATGGGGATGAGACTATTATCTAAACGCATTTATTGATGCTATGTATCAAGAGAGAGCCAAAGATTTGTTTGTAAAATATTACTTTCACATCATAGATTGCAAATATATCAAAAGAAATTTGAAGTTTGCATTAAATCTCCTGAAAAGACCAATTTTAAAAAATCGACAATAGAGGGCAGTATTTATCGTTGTCGACAACGATAATTAGAAATAAAAGAATATATAAATATTTTGATAAATAGGATCAGAATTTGGCAATGAAACTTTGCATGCTGTCATTATTACTGCTAATACTTCAGATGATGCAAAAATCTCAAAATGCTTGAGGAAAAGTTTGGGGATGATGCTGAACTTGTCTAATGCCCCTTTAACTGTTTACTGTGTACTTAAAGGTTTATTGAGAGCTATTGAGTATAGATGCCATTGTACACCGTCTGGTATCTCAACTCTAAATTTGATCACATGCAGCAACTACAGGCCAAGCAGAAATTTTTTGAACAGTGTAAACGGAAATCCAGAGTGCAGGGTCCCATTGCTTGTAAATGCAACACACACGATGTATTTTGTTTACACTATCCAATAAATTTTTGTTTGGCCCACAGTGTAATATTGGAAGTGTAGATCACAATTTGACACAAGAACAGAAAAATATAAAGCAAGTTGATTTATTTTTTCATAATTTATTTTTCCGTATCTCTTTCATCAAATAATGTTTAAGCATTAAAAATACTGTTATGAGAAAAGTCATAGAATCTACATGTATACTCCAGTTTATTATCTGTAAATGGGCAAAAAATCTATACTCGTGTTCACATGTACCACAAAATGTAAACTCCTGTTCACTGATAGTGGTAATCAAGTGTTCGTGCTAAGGTTTTTGAGCTTGTACCAAAGTTGAATAGGTACTTACGGTACTTGTGCCAAAATCAGTAGCCAATTCTGAAAATTGCTTAAATAAGCAAGAAAAAGTATCCCTCTCACATTTTCAAAATCTTGCTGTGCCAATTGTCCCAGCTCATTACGACCTTAGCAGGAACACTGGTGGTAATTTATTGTCACAAATTTCGTCATGTGAGTGCAAGAAAGTCATATCTGTAATGGCTGCCCTAAGTTATTTTAATTTATACTTTGTCACAAGAATGTGAAAAATCCCTCAAAAATTCCTTGCCTTATGTCAGTGGTTCTTGAAATGGTTCTTCAGGTGACGGTGAAATGGTTCTTCAGGTGACGGTGTCACCTGAAGAACCATTTCAAGAACCACTGACCCCAAGATTGGAGATTAGACAGTGTGCAATTTCCAAAATAATGACAAATGGCAGCTATTTTAGATATGACTTTCTTGCACCCACGTAACGAAATGTATACATTCTGACTGTTCACCATAACAAAGCTATAATATGTGACCATCCATCACAAACAAGCTGTAAAATTAGACTCTTGTTGTTGTTTTTTCTTTTAAAATATTTGCAAAAATCATGATAAAAGGTTTCAATTAAATCTGGACAAATTTCACTCAACATCCACAAGTCAGGTTATTGTCATTCAAATGTTTTCATGAAGTGAAAAGTGAAATTAACATAAATGCTTTCAAACATCAGAAAGCTGTATGTTTTTCTGAGACTGTTGACAGTCTTTAACAAAAAGTTCTTTTTTCCTTCTTTTTTTCATAACTTTGCTGGAGTGCATGATGAATATTTTTAATTTGCAAGAACAACAATTATGCCAAATTACAACCTTTGGGTGTATTTTCAGCTGAAGTGCAATGAAGTTTATAGTCTTTACAGCTCATTAGCAATGGGGTGTCACATATGAAATTTAAATGTTATCTAATGCCCCATGGGGGAATACGTTTATGTTCCTGCCGGATTTTGACAATTTGACCATGTCTTCACCTTCTTTTTACTCAAAAAAATCCACTGATCAATATACCAAATTTGACTTAAAACCAAACAATTTTGTGCAAATTGGGTGCTCATACACCTAGATAAAGCAAATCGGGCAGGTTTATCT
The DNA here is from genome assembly GCA_000969725.1 of Ophiothrix spiculata. Taxonomy (NCBI): domain Eukaryota; kingdom Metazoa; phylum Echinodermata; class Ophiuroidea; order Amphilepidida; family Ophiotrichidae; genus Ophiothrix; species Ophiothrix spiculata. The sequence goes on along the minus strand of JXSR01S028236.1, from coordinate 109,430 downwards.
TTGATAAAAAACAGACACCCCAAAGGCAGGCACATACATGTATACCATGTCAATGTGAGCACCCCTCCCCCTACGTCTAGTGCAAACCTTCTTAACTAACAATGTACTTGTCAAATGTGGCCCATTACGTACAATTTAGTAATTGGTGCTTTGACCCTCACCAAATAAAAAAATCCTAAAACGTACAATATTTGTCTCATCATTAATGGCCCATCCTTAGAAAAGTCAATAATCTTTCTTCTTTGATTTTATAAAACCATGTGAAGATCTGTTTGGGCCTTATGAAGATGAATAGAATGCTTGTTTTGTTTTAAAGAAAAGAGAGAAAAATATGAATTGACCAATTCACAAGTATTTCAATATGCATACTATTTCAGATTTGTGGTATAAAAGACTAAGCATACAACCAATGTACCAGTTGAAATTCTCTAGCACAATGTGGTTTTTTTTACCCATGACCAATACATAAATATTTTTTTATGAGAAAAAATTAATAAAATCAAATGAAAGTAACAACAATATGGATATTTAAATAGAAAAATAAAATATAAATGGAACAAACAAGCAAAAAGTAAATGTTTTCAAGCATTCACTATTAGAAAGTTAATTGTATCTGCTATGGCTACATAAGACTTTTAAAAAAGTTGTTGTCTTGCCCTTTAATGGTGAAATTGATAGTCGGTCGGATCTTTTTATTTTTTTCTTGAAAATGGACACCAAAAAACTGAACAAAATAGTTTATAAATATTTTCATCGTTTTGTGCTTTAATTATTCAAGATATACCGTATGTTTGTTCCATGCAAATATATAACATTCTATGAATATTGTTGTAAATTCAACCCAAATATCATGATATTTTTACTAAATGCACTGTTGAGTTAGGTAAAAGTTCACAAAATAAATAAAAAAAGCGACCCTAAATGTTGCAAATTTTGGGTCGGTCGCAAAGGGCAAGTCAACATTTTTTTTAGGCCTAAACATGATTCTTTAATGCATTACCACCAGAATGCAACAAAAAATAATGGCCAGCACACTTCTCTAGAATGGTACATGATATGGTAATGTAGATTTAAAACTTGTTTTGTTTGACTGGGTAGTTTGCCAATATTTAAATAAATTATGATAAAAGAGAGTTTACCAAAATATTTACTTCCTCTTGATATTGTATTTTTCACAAAAAAACAACTTTCTTTATTGAGAAAATTTACTATCAGTTTGGTCCACTTGTTAATGCAGATTTCACGAGACATATGCACAAATTTAGGCCATGCTAGATCGTCAAGAAGGACCGTGAACAACGAGGCAAAGGCGAGCCGAAAGCGAGGGCGTCAGCACAACCTTTGTTCTGGGCTTTGCCTCGCACACACAGTCCTTCTTGAGGTCCTAGCCAATAACATTACAAGAATCGAACACAAACAAGGCTCTATAATTACTCTACTTTGAAAAATCCTTAATTGTTACATTGTAACAATACATTCAACTGAGTATAGTTTATATTTCTTGAGTTTCAGTGAAAAGTACTGAGAATATACCCATGTTTTTATTTTACCATTGTAGTAATAATATTTCTCTTAAACCAGATCCTTCTGTTGCAGGCTTGTAACCCGGGAGGGGACGCTTACAAAGGGAGGGGGTACAGGGATAAGAGACCCTCAAGATCCTAATTTCCAGCTTGCCTGCTTGCTCCAGGTTACCACAAAATAATGATCCATTCATAACCTCTTTTTGACAAATCAGCTATACCTTATACAGGCATGAGAATCTTTCTGTTTAAACAGGAATTCCTGGGTTTTTTTGTGGGCAAATGTACGTGTTTTCCTGTTTTTTAGCCTGTTTTCCTGTTTTTGCATGGAATTTCATTCGTATACTGCAGGACATGAGAATGGATGACAATGCCAGTTATTTGTGATGGCTCATCCCGAAAAAGAGGACTTTGCGACAGAACAATAAAGAAAATAATAAGAATTTCCAGCAGATTTTATGTTGTACAATATTTGATTGCCTTGATCAATTTCAACAAGATGTCATTTTAAAGCTTAGAAAATGCTGTAACAGATGAAATGATATAATCAAAATTGATATCATCTGCAAAGTCCCCCTTTGAGGGTGAACCATCACAATTATGAGTGTACTATGAATATTAGGCCAAAAAAAATGAATTGTTATGTTGCCCTCAGCGACCGACTCTATTCAAAAAATTTAAAAAAAAATATTAGGGTTGGGAAAGCACCCAATTTTGCTCAGATTGGGTGTTTTTTGAGAAAATATTTTAAAAATAGTGGCAAATGCACCCAAATTTGGTACTTTAGGTGCTTTAAAAAAAAAATCCGACCGACCGACTTAATTTTTCAGAAATCCCACTTGAGGGCAACACAACAATTAAATTTTTTTGGCCTTACAGTAAGCAAATGATGGAGTAATCCATTGATGGTGAATCTGGTTGTCCACAATTAGAGAAATGTCATGTCACAATGATAGTATAAATTGTAAGGCTTTAACAGTTATATTATAATTTATAATAATTTAAAAGATTAATATCAAACAGACTCAAAAAGTGCTATTGCATGCAGGTACCATTATTAAATTTATGTAAAGATGAACCATTTTAGGCTTCAACATTTTGACACAATTATGATGGAAGGCAGATACACAGATAATGTTAAGTGATAAATGCGTACAATTTGAAGTCTATTTGATACCAATCATGTCATAAACATTAAGTCACTATTTGAGTTGAATAAGATTTGAAAAATTGCAGTTCAATACATAATTGTATACATTTTTTATAATGATAGGTTTTTAAAACCAAGTGCAGTCTTTTTTGGTATAACTTTTGACTCAAAAATTTACATATATATAAATAAATACTTTTACACTTAGTGCATGAGTGAGAGACTAGCAGATCTCTATAGAATTATTGCCATTGTCCTTCCTACTAGTCTCCCAGCAGTCTTATTGTGTATAACTATATAAACAGTGTCATATGGTAGGTCATATAATGACCATTTAGTCTGAGAGCAATTGGACAAGTACCGATTCAACAGTCGTGTCTCCAATCAAATGGCGAAAGAAGAGATTTTCGAAAACTCTCGTGCTAAAGCCTCGGACTCCCGGTAGAAGAAGCAGAAGGTGCGATAGGCGAAGTGGATTAGATGTATATCTCACTGACTCGTATTCCATTAGTGCCGTGTGCGCTCTCTCATTTGCCGACTCCACTGATGACATGTTGGAAAGTCCACGTAAATCTGTGAGCAAAAATAAAGAAAATACAAGGATTTATTTAGGATTATTAAGCTAAGCATTGAGAACATGTCAGTAAATATAATTTGAAAAAAATACTTCTTGTTTGAGAAACAGTTTAGATATTAAAAATTAATGACTGTAATTATATGTGAGATACAAGGTTTGACTGACAAAAGAGTGCCTTTGTAGAACTTATCACAGATGAATGGCCAGTTTTTAAATCATTAAATATCAGATATTTGTTTAATTTGTCATATGACACCTTTGTATATTAATGATTAATTAATGTCTAATTATTTTGGTAATATCATGATTACCATTGTCAATTATGAGACAGTAAAGATGGCCGCATATTGCCCTGAAGTGGACTAAAAACACCTTGGCTATCATTGTAATTAACCTGCTTGCCTTTATTAAGAAACTCATCTGTATCAATTATCTTCGGCAATGAACTTACACGTGAGTTTCAGGGTTTAGGCAGTTTGAAACATGTCAGGCAAAAGATAATGAATTGCTTAATTAAACTACTTAACATTTTTGAGGCTTTCATTAGTTTAACTTGAAAAACACTGAAGTAACTCTATCTCACTAAAGACCAAAAAACTCGAACCTTACGTACAGTATGACAATTCCTTATTTTCACACATTTGACCTGAGGATTTGAATAAAGCATGCCATGCATCCCAATCCTATCTTCACCCATACCAAACCACCCATGGGTACTGCCTAGGCAGCAATTCGGTAACCATATATCTCCTGGTTGTGACGCATTTGGACTTCGAGACTATTTTCGACATTTTCAACTGTAGGATTTAGCACTGTTAGGATTAATAGATAATTAAGTCTCAAATTCCCACCCACTTCCAATGTGAACTTCATACACTGAATCCATGGTGCCTTATTTATTGTTACCCAAAGGTTAAGGTTTTTTTAAATCCTAATTAAAGAATCTGTCTGTCCATCTTTTTAGGACCTGCAATGGTTTTTGTGTTATCAAGATCTGGTTATTATGGCAATATGACATTTTGCTTGATATGACCAACACCTAGGGATAATAGAAATGCTTTTAAATTGAGAAAACAAGAAATCTTTTGAAATTTGATGCAAAGTCTACCCAAGAACTAGTGTACAATTGTGCAGTTTCCTTATTTGTCTAGAAACTCGGCCAGGTCTTGTTATACCATATGGTGCTTTGTCAATACCACTTAATAAAAAATAGAAACTGTTGCTAGTAGCCAGGGGAAGGGGAACCTATGTATTTTTGTGTTGTTCCCATCATCAGGGATTTCCAGATTACATCCATTATATCGTTAATAGTGTTAATAAACACTTGAATCAGGGAAATTGCTTCTCATAATTGAAAATAGATTCAGCTTGAGTGGTCCATCAAGCATAATGCTGCCCTCTCATGTTGATTATTCATCAAATACTTTGCTCCCCCATCCCAAGCTTCTTAAATTCCCAGGAAAATTAAAACACGGGCTATTTTTTCAAGAGAGTCCAGTTGAGTTGATTTAACCTGCTTTTTTGCTTTACCGGTATTACGGCATTCACTCACTTGCAGTGGCCTCAAATTAGCAAGCGCCACTCCAAACACTTGGCTGGCCGACCGGCCACTAGAAGCGAAGATATCGTGTGTATCCCATCATGCATTGCTTCCTATGGGAAATTTTGTACAGGAAGTAATGTGAGTAGTTAGTGATAATTATGCCCAAATTGTAACAGTACAACAATGAACTTTGATTTATGGGCATATCATCACTAACTACTCACATGATTTCCTATCTATACGAGCAATCCCACAGGAAGCAATGCATGATGGGATACACATGATATCTTCTCTTGGCCACTAGTATGTGACCTGGAAATTTGAAATTCAACATGCTTGGTTTATGCAGTGTGAAATCTTCTTAGGCAAATGCATTACCCTAGAGTAATAGCTAGTAACCGGCATGGTGGATAAGGGGCATGGCTGATGTGGTACGGCAGTTCAGAAATTGTGTGGGGCCAAAATATAGTGTTTGATCATCTTTGATACTAATCATGAGTTAGATGGGCATCAGAATCAATTTTTAGCCAAATCTTGATCCTTGAAAGAGTTGGAACAAAAAGTAAATAAAAGGTGAAAATTTAAACTAATCTCGCTGTTTTTATATTCTAAGGAAAACATGATGTTTGAAATTTAAGCATGTTTTTTGTTTGTTTGTTTGTTTGTTTGTGGAAACATATTTTTTTGAAATCACATTCTAGTCAAACTTGAAATCACTATCATGTTGAGCATGCAAAAATTCAATTCATTCTGCATAAATGCATGTATAATACTCGTTACTCTAATTGCTCCGTGGTTCGGATAGTCACGTTAAGCCGTTGGTCCCCTGTGCGAATGCTCCTTCTTGGGGCGCTGCATACAGTGTATATACCTGGTGAGTCTATATGGTTTTAAACAAATAGTGTGAAAACAATATATATATCTTGTTGTAGGTTGGCAGGACGAGGACATCTTTATAAATATTTTTCCAACATAGTGTGACTAAGGTGCACACTAAAAAAAGTAAATGGTAATTGCATAAGACCGGGTTTTCAGTAGTTTTACAAGCATTTTGTGTACTATATTTTCTTGAAAACCAACTTTATGTAGTTGGTAAACATTTGGGGAATTTTTCTTTCTTTCTTTTTTTTTTTTTTTTTGACGGGGGCCGTGCCCTCCACGTGAAATTTAGGGGGGAATAACCGCTACCATCGCCTATGCCCCAGCCTTTTTAAACGAGGCCTATGCCTATACCATTGACACCCGAACCAAAGTCTCCCTAACCAAGTGCAATTATCCTGACCTGTGAAACAAGGGTGTACCATCACACCCACAGGGCTTCTTATCTGAAAACAAGGCAATTGAAAACATTGACAAGTTTTAATAGCTGACTAGATTTAGGTCACAAGCTCTGTTATTTTTGCTCCTTTGTTTTTCCACACCAAGAAACAATAGCATCCCCTTTGGGTAACCTTTAATCCAGTCTTGTAACTCAGCTGACCCCCTTTTCCTTTCTTTGTCACCCTGTCCCTCCAGCATAAACAGAATATTTCTCTAGTCTAATTTTTACACCCTTTTCTTCTGTTACCTTTGGAGGCAAACGTATCAGGTTACTTTGTACACCAGAAAGATTAACCATCTTTGCATTATTTGAACTTGTATACTTGTACTCCAATTTGCAACAAGATATTGGCATATGTGTGACCTTTTTCTTTTCTTTATTTCACCAGCCCTGAATCACAGGGAATGCAAGTCATAGCAGTTATTGGAGCTGGGTGTTTAAAATCCAGGGGCAACCATCCATTTTTACCCAATTATTCAACAGAAATAGCTAGAAATTGTCTTGCAGAAATATTGGAAATTGTCCTTGCAGTGAACTGCAAACCATTGAGTTTGAATAGGCTCATGGCATGCAAACCACCAAGTTATTCTTAATTATTATGTAAAGAATCATCAAACTGGGACTAAGTGTGCTTCCCGTGTGTCAATCATTTTTATTGCTAATTTATATGAATTTATGCGCAAAGGTTTTAGAATTTTAGATACCAGCTCAATCTGGCTCTTAAAATACGATTGTGGTTTGGGGACTACAGATTCTACTTAAAACTTGCCATTGAGAAATCTCATGGACTGAGCGCATCAATCAATATTTTATAGGGAGGGGGAACTTGAACTTTCTACTGGTCAAGGTCAGTGTCATGGTCACTATCTTCCCAAGTCACAATCATCCTGTCATTCATGATACAAATCTTAATTCCACTTCCATGCATTTTTCAGGCAAATTAAGTGGAAATGGCCTTCGCCTTTCATTCAACTATTGACCAAAATGTGACAATTTAAAGCAATCTAACACGGTCACTTGAAATGAAGTGTCCTTGTTTTTGTCAATTGGGTAAAAAATTGAATCAGGACATCCTTAATATATTTTTGGTTCTCTTTTAGATATGCAGAATGTGTAATTTAAATGGAACTATCTAGTAT
>JXSR01S028236.1:89061-101764 GCA_000969725.1 Ophiothrix spiculata | reverse complement strand
TTTGCACAGACTTCTAATTTGTAATTGTATTTTTTTATTTAGGGCAGTGACCAGCTAGCACCATAGTTCATTTTTTTCTGAGCAGATATTTTGCTTTTAAAAAGTTCACTTTTTGACGTTACATGTTTGTTTCCATTTCCCTGAACTAATTTCATTGGTTAAAAAAAAGTAAAGAGGAAAAAATGTTTTGATAGTTTTAAATTTTATTTTATGTGGCTTTGAACTTATCTTTACATAAAAAGTGTAATATATGAATATTTGAGTAGATTTGGGAGGTTCTTTTTGTTCTTGAACATTTGTCAGACAATATCAGATTTGGGGGAGGTGGTGCAACACCTCTTTGGACCGCTCCTTGGCTATGGGTTTGACGAGCAATAAACAAGTGGTGACAGCCCTGCTCTATCTTCCTGTTTTGTTTTTTTTAAAGACAGGTCTAGTGCTTGTAAAAACCATATAGTCTGTGGGAAAAACCTTGATTTGGGGCTTGACTGCAAAATCGGATACTTTTGAAATTTTGGACTCCCATAGGGCCAAATCTGTGACCTCTAATATGACCTTTTACATTTTTCACTATAACTCCAGAACCATATTTCAGACATAGGTAAAAGTATAATTTGTCTGCTTCCTTGTGATGAGAGGAACATGTTGATGTGGTTTTGAATGAGATTTGACTAGTAACATGTTATGGATATCATTTTGGCGGCAATCTTGGATTTTTCGAAATGCTCAATAGTGCGGATTTTGCATCATTCAGTTCTTGAATCTATGGGTCTCAAAGAGTAAGAATCACTCAAAAACAATTGTGCGGACTCCATTTTACACTTTTTTTTTTCCCACAGACTAATAGTTGCGCAGACCACAAAATCAAGACTTGCTTTTCTTTTGCTTGACAGCCTCACACCAATATGAACTCTTTCTCAAAAGTTCTTTTCAACTTGCCCTATAGTATCCCAACTTTTAAAACCCATTTCATAAATTCTGCATACTCTACTGCATGTTGAAACTAGTTACAAGATCATTTTGTACCTCATTTTTAGTTTAGAGACCCGACTCCTCTATTCCTCCCCCTTTGGTGAAACTATAGTTAATCGTGAAGCTCATTTAGGTGCTTACTGAATTTCAAATATAGGCCTATCTACTTCATAAGGGTCACAAGATTCCACAAGGAAATAGATATAGCCCTGAACATGTTGGAACTGGTAACCATTTTGTTTTGTATGTCATCCAAATCCGGCTTATCCATTACTGATACCCATTTGAATATTCATTTTTCCCAAGTTCATATAGACATATGTTACTTTTCATAAATAATTTTAAGTTCATTTTCTGACAGAGCAAACACTCAAATGGTCACTTTGAAGAAGGACATCAGTAATTGAGGTCAAACTTTTAGAGGCAAAACATTAAAATATTGGACCACCTTTTATATTAAACTGAGAAGCAAAGTGCACTTAATTTATTCATTGATTTGTTGCCATGCTAGCTTCTATTTCCAAGTCTGTCAATTGACAAATGCTTGATGAGATATGTGATAAGAATCTGTAAAATACTGGCTAGAACAAGAAATGCTCGCTATTTTTTTAAAGATCAATTGACAATTTTAGCTTTGCTCAATTTTGCAATTTATGAATGGTTCAATTCAATTGACGCAGTGGAGAGAGTCACTATTAGAGGGTTTATAAGAACTTTTTTCCAAGAAAAATTGCATTTTGTAACGCAATATGTCATTTTGTCCATTTTCCTAAAAAGTCCATAGATACAAAATGGTGAAAAATGGGTCACTTTCTAGAAAAGGGTAAAACATGATTAGAATTTATTGCATTTTGTTTTTCACATGTTACATGCCTATGTCTGATAGCTTCTGATTACCCCATTGCACCCAACCAATGTAGTCCGTCAAGAGCTACCATGGGCACAAGGCGTCACCCCAAGCCCAGCTTCAGGCTAATTTACACTCTCTGAGCCTGTGGCCCCTCTTGACGGACTTATAGGCTAGATACATTTCATCAATTTTGTAGTTTGTAGACATTTTCATTCAGAATATTTCTCATGGTGATTGTTTTTTTTAAGAATGGTTTAAACTTTCATGCTGAATGAACATTTTCCATGTACAATTTCACCATTCTGTAAATCAGAACATTCATTGCAAGAAGAGATTAGCTTACCATGAATGATCTAGTTGTAGAATCAATACTAAACATTATACGACCCATGGGTGTGCACTTGAAAATGTGCAATGGGGTGAAAAATATGTTTCCATTTAATACATCTTCATAATGTGAAAATTTAGGGTCAAACTTTACTTCTTATGGACTACCAAATATTTGGTGCAACAAGTCTTTGTTATCTTATAATCTGATATATAATTCCAATGTATTTCCTAATAATAACGGAGGCTTCATGATGAAAAATCAATACACCACATGTGAGGAGTATTTGGTGAAAATGTTTGGTGATTTACAACATGTAGGGCCGAATCATTTGACAGATCAAACATATAAATAAAACTATAAATTGACCCATAGAATGAGAATTCTCATTCAGAATTAACAGTTCACTCCATTGTTAGAAAATTTACACCAATGATAAAATTCTGAATGAAAATGACTACAAAAATGATGAAGTTTAACCCAACGATCAGAATTAAAAAATCAAGTGGAGTTATGATCAAAAAGTTTTTACAGGCATTAACTTCACTGGTTTGTCGACTGTGAAACTACATGTATGTAAATGCAATTTTTTTCAAAATTCAAGAAAAATGAATTAGGCAATTAAATTTCCCTAAATTGGGAAAAAATTAAATCCTCAGTAAGAATGATGCAAAGCAGCATCCATGAAATTGAAGTGTTTTGCCCTGAGCAAGATTGGATGAGGCAAATGGTGCATAACCAGAGAACTCTGGTTCACCCTGATTGAAAATGAATATATTAAAGGTGTATTGGATAACTGCGGACATATTAAACTTTGACTTGAATTTGATCGTACTTGTCGTGGTCACTAAAATTTATGCTTTTATAAAGAAATTGGAATCAAATATCTTTCCTTGCTTCAACAAATGTTCATAAATAATGAAATCCTGTAGCTTTCAGAGTGGTAAAGATAACTGTTCCACTAAATGCTAAAATCTATGAATGATCATTTCATCCAACTGCAAGATATAAAGGAAATTTTTAAAATAAATATTGTTATTTTAACTTATTAATTTGAGAGATAAAGCTGTCTATTTATATAAAAATCTCAATTTTGGGAGAAATTGAAGATAATGCTGAACTAGTCCAATGCCTATTTTAAAATACAGATTTACCAGTACCAACCACATCAGAGAAAAACAATTTCATAAGATAGCATAGTATAGTGGCAAGAAACAAACAAATGAGGATAACAATCATGAAAAATCATCTGAAGTAATCTCACAAAACTTAGATATGGCATCCAATGAGTTCACAGTGAGGTGATTCAATCTCTCTCCCTCTCATCAGACCATGCATCAGAATCACATCTTGGTAGAAAGGTCACAGAGAGGTGACAGTCTCTTGTGTGCTGTTGAAGCTTATGATGTGACAATCAAGGGACGGACAGCCCCTGGCAGCTAGGCAACCTTTGTCAAAGGAAATGGTCCATGACCACAGAACTGACAAATTGCTGTGGGGTTGCTTTCTTGCTATTGGCATGTTCACCCTAACCTCGCTAAATCTGTTCTCCAGTAAGGGATTGAAAATTTGACTGAGAGTGTGGCTATTGAGTCAGTCAAGCGATACTCCTTGAGTAGGCACAATTTGGCGGAAAAATGTAAGATGCGTATTGTGTTGTAGTCAAGTAATTGAGCACAGACCTTGGTCACTACGTCGGTCCAGATAAGACGTGATTGCTTGAAACAGGTCTGTAAAAAAACGAGCTAACAAGTATGGAAGCTCCATTTCTGTGCTTGGAAATGTTTGCGTTTCAGAGGGAAAAATTATGTAACTAGGAAGGCGGACTAGCATATAGGTATTTGGTCATGTACTTCACAAATGGGTGACTTTTTCACAAATCTCACAAAATTTTCATTAACATAGACTTTAAGTTTTGAAAAAAAATCTAAATTTTGACTTTATTTTGAACAAAATCCCTAAACCTTGAGTAATATAACTGTTGCCCAGACCTAAATGAGCTGGATTCCCAGGTAAAGGTTGTAGGCTTATGTCATGTATTTTCAAATATATTAAAGTAGGAGTGGCAGCTCAATAGTTAATTCAAGATTAAATTTCATGAAGGTAATGTGAAGGCATGGTCAAGGAGGATTGCGCATATGAATCAAGAGTTACTCTGGAGTTAAAAATGAGTCATTTTGATCTATATATTGATGGAACGCTGAATGGCATCATGGCATAGTGTCTATGGTAAATAAAAAGGAGGTCAAATTGAGGACACCGTGTATAATGCCAGTATCTATAACAACAAAGAAATTGCCCGGTGAATCCTAAGGCATAGTTCCTCCTGTGGTAATGAACCATGGTAGAGGTTTGTGGTCAAATCAAATTGTCTTTGCCAAGGAAACGGGAGGTCAATGATGAGACAAAGTGATAAGGAGGAGTTTTGGCAAGTATGCTGATGATGCATGAAGGGATATGTGCAAATAATGTTTTATGATGTGTAAATAATGGATTTCCCTTGAGGATTGTGGTAGAGAAATGAGATGAAATATGTGTCCAACCAAACAGACCCCTAGCTATGAAGATTATCTGGTGGACAAATAGACAAAAACAAGACACTAGAAAACACCAAGAACTCTAAATTGACATTTTAAACCAAAACTCCAACCTTTCATGTTATCCCACAAAAAAGCATGAAATGCAGTAAAACCCTATAGCTTTTACAAAGTGTGACAAAAAGACCAATATATTGATTGAATATTCAATATAAGAATCAAGGCTTAGACATTGGTATATTTTTCCCTTGAGGATTGTGGTAGAGAGATGAGATGAAATATGTATCCAACCAGAGAATCTTTGATCCAACCAAACAAACCCCTAGCTATGAAGATTATCAATCTTTGGACAGATAGACAAAAACAAGAACTCTGAATTTACACTAACCTTAAAACTAAACCTAAAACCTAACCGTATTAGCTTTTGGGTGGACCTAAAAATAATGTGTAAAAACTAGAAAATTGACTGCATGACTGGCAAGGTTTGTATATAAGCCTATATAATGTTGAATACAATGATCTCTGCAAGTAAAACCTTATAAGACTACAGTTGACACCTTTTCTTCTTTCAAAGTGGTAAGAGTTGTGCAAGTAATTTCTTGACAGGCAGGAAGGTTTGAAATCATGGTGTTACCAGCCCAACTGGCTTGTACAAACCAGTACAACATAAATAAATAAATATGACATATTAATAGATGATAGCCTCATCAGTGTCTGGCACTGCTTTCCATGAGGGTCCTCTGTCATATTTGTTTGCCAGTTTTAGTGCAGGAGGAAAAGTGGAGCGCCCGGAAGAAAACCTGCTGAAGCATGGACTGGCAACCAATTGCACATACAGCACCAGGACCGGGGTTCGAACCCATGACACGGTGGGCTCATTGGTGCAAGGCGAGGGAAGTACCGCTGCACCACCTGCTTCCCCGAAGCACAACAGAATACCAATGTCCAAGCCAGGCTTGATTCTTATATTGAATATTTAATAAATTTTGGTCTTTTGGTCACACGTTGTAAAAGTGTAAACTCAAACACAGAAAATCTCAAGAAAGAAGCTGAAAGATGACACTGCATGTCAGAACCAATATTCTCCCTTGCTCCCATTATGTCTCATTTCGAGGAAACTCCCCACACAAAGACACTGCAATAAAATATGCTATTTGTGTCTTATTTAAGCAAAAGAGGCGCAAGTTAATTACTCTTGATTCAGAGCTCAAATTAACTAGGATGCAGAACCAATGTGAAATCACCTTTGGTCTCTCATGCATTCAATGGAAACGGTGTCAGAGGTTCAACCTCTATCATATATTCATTTATTCAGCCTTTATTAAGGGCTTTTATTTCCTCCGGGACTTATTTAGCTAGGCCAATTTGATATTGCTTTGGTGCTTGATTTGGTCACTCGCTGTACTTTAAGGAGAGGAGGGGTGACTGTCCTGGTAGTGGACACATCATTTCTGTGTCAAAGGTGGCTGAGAGTTTCCTATTGTGTACCTTGGTCCATTTAGTCAGTCTTTAAGGTCTCAAGAGTCTTATGCAAATGATCCATGATTCAGTGTCAAGAGCAGGATGGAATAGGAACACATAGAGGCTAAATGCGATTTACATTGGCAATTTTCTTTTTTAAAAAATTCCCTAGCAGCTTACTTGGATTTGACCTGTTGCAGTGGCAATTTTTAAAGGACAGAACCTTTTGATAATGAGGAGATCTGCTCTTTTTATTTTTGAGTTTGCTACTTTGATGAATTCCCTAAATTGAAGTTGCTATGTCTTTTCTCTTAAATCTGAGATCTTCTCTCTTAAATACTTCTTTCTAGATGAAAGAAAATGTTTCATATTTTCAATCATTTTTTATTTGGAGATTCTTGTATGAATTTTTATTTTAAATGATTAAAAATTGATGGTAGTGGCGATCCTGATGGTGATATTTATAAAATATGCTTGATGATTATCATTTATAGGCACTAGCTGACCTCATTTATCAATTTTGACCAATATTCATTGCAAGTCAGTTCAATGCAGGTGTTTATTTCTGTAAATTCAGAGTATGGAATATTAAAAAAAATTGTTTTGCACACAATGATTTTTCAATTCTAAATAACAGGAAAAACCGAAATGGATGGTTTTATACACCTGCATCTAGTTAGGAAAAAGCTATATTCTTCATACTACATCAGCTTAGGTCTGCTTTTTACTATGATAGTATATAGGAGGTTTAGAATAAACGATTTGATGTTTAAGTGTTGAAGACCCTACAAGTCCAAATTCAAAGACTCGCATTCCTGGAAAAATCCCCACTGCAATGGACCCAAGTTATATGATGGACAGCCCATTTGGAATATTGTTTCAAATACTTTGATTAGAGTCGACCAAAACAAACTTTGCCTCCAAATGGTCCCCTTTTTGAAATCCTGCTCCCCCTGAAAAAAATTCTGGCTTTATGCCTGTCTAGCATACATATGTTTTGACCCCTTGAATAGGGTGGACTTCAGCAAAGAGGAATTATAAAGGGCAGGGTGTAGCAAATTCAATCTAGATTCTAAATGGACCAAAGTATTAGTATTAGATTCCACATGGACCAATATATATGCCATATTTTTATTGAATACCAAGACTTAAATTAATATATCAAGGGATAAAAGAAAATCTTTACAGACAAATTTCTAATATGATATGGTAGCAAAACTTGCATTTATTCTGCTAAAGGTCAGCTGGAATATTATGTTACCTGTCCACACAATGCCTTGAAGGAGTCTGTGCCTGGTGATAATGATAGAATTCTACCCTCACAAATCTATTTTATTGGGTTTTAACAGTGTGTTCAAATTTCCAGCCATTTCATTGTATGGCTTTTTTTGCTAGATGTTATCAAAGCCATATTCCTTGTGATATATCTATATACAGAAAAGAGACTTACAGAGAAGCATGTGTAGAAGTCTAAGGTCGGTGAATATAAGAACGATGGAAACTATGAATACACCGTAAATTGAAATCAGGTTGACCAGTGAGTGAGAAAGGGATGAATAAAAACAGAAATAAAATTGAACTCTCGGACACCTCATCTAGATTAAAAGATCTTGTTTCATGTTTAAAGATTGTTCTATTTATATTGGAATATCTTGGCCCAAATGTCTAGTTTATCTCTAAAGCCGGAGGCACTTATACTCTGAGGAAGAATTGTGTGAAGTGAAAACTTCATACCTTAAGACTATTGAAAATGTGATATTAATTTTAGTGACTGACCCTATATCACATTGTTTTCTTTGTACAATTTTTTGAAACCCAGATGAAAGTAATTTTCTAACCCAGATCAAAATCTTGTGTATGACATATTATTTTTCATTAAAGCTGCTTTGGACAAAATAAAAAAAATATTATTTAACCCCATATCTCCAATCAATGGAATCACTATATGGATAACAAAAATGCCTAGACCCCCCCCCCCCCCCAAAAAAAAAACAAACACTCAACCTCTCAATTCTCAATCCAATGTCCAGCCTGCCTAGGCAAGTCGTGTATCCCCATCAATGACATATTTGGACTTTGGCTAATTTTTACTTATTAATTAGAAAAAGACTGAAAACTGATATTCAGTACTAGGTAGAACATTTTGTGCAGGCCAAAAAGCATGTGTGTGTACGGGGATGGTGCAGTGGGTATAAACTGTGTACTCACCATTGAACCATAATTGAACCCTGGGGGTAACTGGGTATTCTGACTGGGTAACCACCCACAGTAGCAAAAAGGTGAGACCTGGACAGGGCTCGAGAATTGCAGCATAGGTATCAAAATCAACCTGGTACTCTGCAAGTCTCATATAGGGTATCAAATTTGGCTTTTAAGTCTCTGATGGGTATCAAACTAAGAAAGAATGGTTGAATTAATGACTAGGTAATGACAATGGTGCTTCAAATTGCCAGTGAAAGTGCTTATAATACCTAAAACACTTCTTAAGAGTGTTCAAATGTTGCACAGTTACAATTGTAATAATTATTTCGTCACATTTGCGTACGGTCTCAGATAGGGTATTCATTTAAACAGGTATGATCCAGAATAGAGTATCATTTCGAACAGATATGGTAGATTTATGGTCGCAGAGAGGGTATCATTTCACCCATTTTTGCAAAATTTTGGTCTCACATAAGGTCACCTTCGGAACCTGCAGAACTCGGGTGGTTACCCAGAAATAAATATCAGGGACCCTGGGAATTGAACCTGATATTTTTCTTGATTTCACCTGGGGAGAGGGGGAGGGGGGGGGGCAATAATTTTGAGGACTCACCTGCATTGAGTAATAGTAGCAGTCTAAGCACAGCATACTCCTTGTCATCAGGCTGCATTTCACAAAATTTTCTCAAAATAAATCTCAGTTGTTCAACACTCTTTATGGTTGGTACTCCTTCAATCCATAGTCTCGACACACAGTCATTATGTTTAGTACCAATATGACAATGATGGTTCTGGCTTTGAAATTCAAACTCAAAGTCAAAACTATTTTGTGCCATATAAAGAAGCACTAATTCCTTCCAAGCAGATGTCAATAAAAGTACTTGATCGTTATGTGGTAATTTCGAGATATCGGGAATGCTTCGTGCAAATTGCACGCATCTCATCAGCCAATCGGCTAAATTGTGATCCACTTTGCCTTCCAGGTCTGGTTTTAAAACAATTGCACTTCGACATGTACAGGGACGGGGAACGGGTGTCGTAACAGCACCGCATTTCTGCGCTGCGGGATTCACCATTTCTGGATCGTCGTTAGAGTCTCTAAGAAGTCCAACTAAGGAGGAATGTGATGAGGATATACTGGGGAGGTCTGTCATCTGCTGGTTGTCTTGGTGATTAGTATCTTCTGGATTACCATGGGTACCGGGGACAAAGCCCTTGGTTATTAATTCCTTCATCCTTGCCGGACTGTACCTACAAAGAAAGAAAATAAAACATAAACACTAGGGTTAAACTTTGAAATTAAAGATATATTTTGTTTTAATGCCATTTCTATACACTGCAATCATAGATTTTTAAGGACTAATCTATGCTGCAATATACCCATACTTCAGATTACTATTTGCACCATGGTTTTGTATTCATACCCTTAGAGCTCCAATTAGTCACTTTATAGGTCAAATTGTAGTCCCTTTCTGCCTGCCTTCATATAACAAGCAGAGGTGGTTTTCAGGGTATCCCACAATGCATTATTCTGATACACTGATATATAATAGGCAATAATGGTTTTCTGGACAAGGGGCTATTAGGAATTTGAAAATTCCATTGAATAGTACTCACTCATATCTTTCTAGGGATGTTTTTTTTTTCACAATAGCCCAGTGTTTACCCACATTGCTGACACCTCAAAAACCTCAGCAACCTGTATATAAGTATAGGAGTTGAATTGGATTTGCAGGCATATTGTACAATCAGTGTATCAGAATAATGCATTGTGGGACATCCTGAAAACCACCTCTGTATAACAAGTATGTGATGTCAATGGATTAAATACAACCAAGTCATCAATATGAGCAAAGCCAAATGGCACAGATTTGCTCAATCAGACCATCTTCTTACAACTTGAACGTGAACACTGATCATGCCTGTCTGGATCAATCTATATCTCCTGCTGAGCCCCAGGCTCTGGTGTTATGTCCGAAACCAATACTACAAAGCCCATTAGTCATCCACTGAACTTTGGAAAGTTGGTCATGTAACTGGCGTGCCATAGGAATCAAGTGATTTTCTTCACAGACAATTGCCTAATCATGGTTAATTGTGGATAATTTGCTTAAAAAGAACCCAATTTGAATGAGATTATTTGCTTTTTCTGTCAAACTTGGTATAATGAGGGGAGGGGAATCAAAAATAACGGTCAAAGTGTGGCTGGCACATGTGCATTTAGATTGCTCTGATCCCAGTCAGGTTTTATCAATATATGAAAGTGCTCAAACTTACCTAACTTGACTGTTTTAGGAATAAGTTACTTTAAAAGTCACGCAATTTGAGCTTTCTTATATTTAAAAAATCAAATTGGTCTATTGAATTGCTATTTGAATGAATAGTGATATAGTGATATTGAATACGGGACCACAACTTTGAACTAGCGCGGGTTGACTTTTTTAAAGACTCTTCTTGTTTTCGGTACTTTTATATACTACGGTAATCCACTGGTGGTAATCCCATTGTTGGTAGTACGTTTTATTAAAAGCACGCCGCGGAAAAGTTCTTTACATGTAGACCCTATAAAAATTATGGGAATCCGGGTGGGAATCAAATTTTCTCCGAAGTATTTAAAAAACAACTTGAAAAAGGTAGAATTTAACGAATCTACATTTCCTCACCATATTTCCGCCTTTCAAAAGTGCACCAAAGTTCACCGATGGATTTTGACAACATAAAATGATCCTCCTGTAAATTTGTAAAAATATAATATCCACCAATGTCCACATTCACATACCATGTTCAAAAACGGCGTCTGGCTGTACGGACAGCAGTGGGTGTTAATGAAACATTCCCCGGCATAATAAGATCACGATCCGTTATAATTAATTTGACCGTTATATGAACTTCACTTTAATGTCCATGGGAGGAAATTTAGTCAATGGAAATTTTCATGAACGTGCAGCCGGTGAAAAAAACATTGATTGCAATCATATCGAATATTACGTAATCATGTCTGACTTCATGGCCATTGACGGGAACGTGGTTCCCAGTAGTTGAGATAAACTCAAAGGCCATTGATTATGTGTCAGGAATTTAGGAAACCATCTAACCAAAACTAGGTCATCACAGTCTATTCTTAGCATGTCAACAATCATATTTAGTAGTAGGCCTAGTCATTTTTTATTTACGTATTTCAATGCATTTTGAGGACCAACGTGCGAGACATTTTCCTGGAATGTATTTATTTATACACTTGTTCTTGATTTCCTGTTTTGTTTTATATGAGGTATTATTAAATGCAATTGTTCCGTTTAAAGGGGATTTTTTTTACCTTCTGGTTGTCTTTTCTATTGATCATGTTGGCAGGTACTAGGTCTTTTCAGAAAATCATATTTTTAGAAACGATACGCTTTTACAGGCAAAGTCTTGAAATACAAATATAAGGGAACCGATACACACAGGGATCTGCACATTTTCTAAAATGTCATCTGCTCCAGCTAGAGACTTAGAGCAAGCCTAACAACGTCAAATCAACATACAATACAAGTTCCAATGCAAAATACTCTTAATTTTGCTATAGCCTTGCACAAAGGCTTGATTCGTCAGCTTACTAAAGCTAGTACAATGTTCCAATGCACAGCAGCCTTGATTTGATTGGACAAGGTCCAGACAAGGGTATGGCCTTTCAACAACCTTTAAGAATTCATTAGTGTCATTTATATTTGATATTGTTTAATTTTAAATGACCTGTCGTCCTTTAATTAACGTAGGGATTAACCAGGGCTATTGATAACAACCTGTTGGTCATTCAAGGAATGGTCACCGTGCAATAGGAATGGTCACCGTTCAATGGACCCGAAGTTCAATTAATTAGTTTGAAGGATACTTTATTCGGAATTGTTCTGAGGAATAATTTATTCATCATTTCTCCGACTCGAGCATTTCTAATTGGTTAGTGCAAGGAACATTTCCACTGATGGGAACTTAGCCTTGGTTTGTCCACTAAAGAGAAACCTTTGTTAAGTTATGTTTACATAACTTTAACCTAAGGTATGTCATCTTTTAGGCTCTGAGAGATAAGATTCATACTATCAGCAATCACATTAAACGGATCATGAAGAGAAGTTGGTAAATAGAAGACGTTGTTGCTAGTATGTATAAAATATATTGTAAGAACTGCACTGACCAAACTACCTGAACATCATGGTAGAAATCTGATATGATGATAATCTAGCGTAAAACGCCAAAAACTAGATGTTTGTAACAGAGCAGAAAAACGTATTAAAATTTTAACAGGTTGGCTATCTTGTAACATCTCGCAAAGAAAATCTATTCCTCAGGCCATCAACCCCCGTGAATTCAAGAGAT
>JXSR01S028236.1:72772-87696 GCA_000969725.1 Ophiothrix spiculata | reverse complement strand
ATCCTATTCTATCGTGTTGACAAATTATGTCAAGTTTGGGATGAAGATATTGAGCCTTTGGTATCAATTTTCTTGGAGTAAGGCCGTATATATAATTTAAGGCTCGCATACGGGAGTTTGATGTTTAAAAGAAATAAGTGTGACCATTAGTAAAGTTCCCTGGAAAAATCGAGTACAATTCTAGTACAAAAAAATGTGTACTATAATTGTACTAGTGTACTCTAATGATGTTCCAAATGTGCACATTCCAATCTTGTACTAGAATTGTACTGGATTTGTACTAGAATTGTTCTCGATTTCTATCAGGGGTTACACCAATGGTATCTTAATTCTTTGAATCCCTGATCATCTAAGGGCATCCATTAATTTGACTGGTTATTACAGTCGCACATTACTGAGTTTTAAATCTGTACTAGAAAGGTGAATGTTATCGTTCACAAAGAACCAATACTTGCAACCGAGATGTTGAAAATCAAGAAATCAAAAATACTTTTAACATCGTGATATTTAATACATAAAATCCAAAACTAGCTAGAACTATTCTTAGTAAAACTAAAGTATCAAGCACAGCTGGTTGTGAAGATTTCTCAGTTTTGGTGATTTTTTCTCTCTATTCGCACGGTCAATAACCTGCAAAGATCGTTTGCATGCATTTACAAAGTTACGCATAACGCATCTCCTATTTTAAATTAAACTACTAAGCAATTGTATCTTCGCCAAGAGGGGAGGGGTTCGTGAGATCTTATATCCAAACTAGTCTCAGCAATAACAAGTATTTGAAAATGCTCAGTTTGTGGCATTTCTCAGTTTCAATCTATTCGCACGGTCAATAACCCGTAAAACTGAGTCTAAAGATCTTATGAGTACATTACGCATATCGCGTCTTCTTAGGCTATAGTAAACCAAAGCAATTGTATATTTCATTAAGAGGAAAGGGGTTGGCGATATCTTATATCCAAAATTAACTTCTTAGCGAGAAGTTTTAGTTTTAGTTCTCATTATTACCTCTGTTCAAACGGTCAATAACCTGCAAAAATCCTATTATTTTTACAACTACATACATAGAGCAATTGAATCTTCATAAGAGGAACGGGTTCAATTTTTCTCTGGATTGGGTATGAACGATAACTATTAAATAACCATCTCCCTGAACATGCTGAAGATAGTCTAAACTAAATACAATTTCCTTGGTCTAAACAGACAGATTTGATGAGATTCTAACTCAGTTCGAAAGACTGATGTTGAAGAGTTGCGCTTTTAACATGTTTAATACACCAATTGTATCTCTGTTAAGAGGATGTATTTTTGTTGTTGTTTGTTTGTTTTAAGATTTGGTTTGAACAGTCAAATAATCATCTACCTGAAATGTGTGTAACTATGCCAGCGAACTAAGGTTGGAGTGCTCAGCTTAAAAGTCAAAAGATTTAAATCCGCAAATCCGTTCGAAACACTGGTACTGGTTTAATACATGTAAAATGTGCCCACCATGTCAAAGGATGTCTGTAACATACTGTCTATGTAAGCGATGTATCCAATAAAACATAAAAGCATTAGTGCTTTCCCCAGCCCATCTCCTCGGTGTCATTGTATCTATCTTATAAGTTGAAGCATCGGTGTCAGTAATGACTTCATATGCATCGTTGCATCATGTCGCGCGTCGCGCGGTCATGGACCTGATCAAGCCTTTTTAATGATTTGTCGGAAGTTTCATTTTGTTCAAATCAATTTGTAATCTTCACCAACATTGACGCAATGAGTATTTCATTCTGCTTGAGTTGCTAATGTATTGTAAATTGAACTTGCTTGTTTGTTCGCACGTTTGAGTTGTGTAATTTTGTTTCCAAGTTTGTCAGTGAGCGAATACATATTGACACATACATCTATAACAGCTGGCGAGCTCAGGGAGACAGACAGAAATTTCACTGCACCAATATCGTGTGCTAAAGGTGAGCTTAATTAAAACATGTTACAAAGAAAGAATATACGCTTGGTATACACATTTATCGTTTTACAACTTATGCACAGTTATTTGATATGCCTTTTCCTTTTCCGAAAATCAGAACATACACAACACAACGAAGCCTACATCGACATTTGTTTCAGATTTTGAGTACCTGAGGCTTATAAAAGTATCTTCAACAACGTCATTAAGGTCAGTACTGATTTAGGTAATCAGAACAAAGTACGTATTGAAAGTGTCATCTACATAACGCAACCAACTAAGGGGTAATCAATACCAGCGTTATGCATCATGTATAAAGACCATGTATACTTTCTACATCCAAAAATTCTGCTAATTATCAGTGATTAAAATATTACCTATATATGACTGTTCATTCAAGTGCACTGCCTAGAAGCACGCTGACGGTGTTCATGTTGTTAAATTGCTTTTTACCCATGTCCTGCAGCGTCTGGGTGCTATACAAAACCGTATCCTGAACTCCCAGCCGGTCATTGTCCACACTCAATAAAGATATCGCCGTGTACTAGTCACGGTCATGGAGCGGCCATTCACCCGGTCTCAAAGTGAAGCTGAATTGCCTTTTATTCTCTTGATTGTATGGGAAATATCATTCTAAATTACTATTGTGTTGCCTTGATGTAAGCTTAATATAGCATAAGAATGAACTTGAAGCTAAGCGTCAGAAGTATGTTCAATAATTTACGTCTTTAAGGCATCTCTTGTGTTTAAATTGTTTATATGCGTCTGGGTACAACTTCAAGTTTTACATAATTGCCTTTTCTTTACAAGAAAAGGTAGACATGAATCCTAGAGCCACATATTTTAAATCTAAATACACTCTAAAAAAAAGTTGTGTTAAAAAGGGAACATGGTTGGCAGGTTGGGTTACATTTTGCACAATGTTTGGTAAAATTTGACACAATGATGGGTAAAACGTGCACCATTCACCCAAGATTGTGTACAAAATAAACCAATATTGTGCAAAATTTAACCCAACCTGTTAAACATGTTCCCTTTATAACACACATTTTTTAGAGTGTAGTAAGAAATGTGAAAAACCTGTTAATTGGTCAAAATTATCTTTCTGTTCATTTTTGAACAGATCACATGTTGTATCACAAATAAGCCATTGTTAAATATATAAGGTTTTTTTTATTTTTTATTTTGTCATTTACTATACAATGCTATATTGCAATTGCATGCATTTACATGCGGGTCAATTACAAAATGCACACTTTTATAGATGCTCAATTTATACCATTTCAAAGTGATGTCGAAATGATTGGTTTCAAATTTTGTTGACCCATGTGGCTGGGCATGATTCATAGCAATCTAAAATGCTTCGATGGTATTGAGACATATAGCTAAGCTATTCGGAGATGTCTTACTCGGCAGACTTATTGCAGTCGATCGATGAGTTAAGAATAGGGGAGTTTCGCTCGGAGGAAGCTTATTAAAATCTGACATCAGACATACGAATATGCTCTCATGATTTATAGGTAGCATTTAGTTTTAACCTGACACGGAATGTCCTCTTTAGTCTAATAGCATATACACTATCCAAAGTAATAAGGAGAAAAGGGGTCTGGTTTGATTCCTGGCTGTGTCGAGAGTAAAATTTGATCTATAATAATAAGATCTGTTTACCATTGGTACGAGTCGACCCATGACAATTATTATATAATTAGTATAAAGTTAATGGAGAAGGCGACGTTTGGACATACCCCGAGTCATACTGTTCATTATTTTTTCTATATATGCAGGTTAACACGCCCCTGAAAATAAATTTAAAAACAACGCATCTCACAGAAGGCATCAATAGCATTTAACAGCAATTCAATGTTAAAAGATAATGAGACCAACCAGGGTGGATCATTTAGGATTTTTTTAATAGTTATAATTAAAAGTCACCGGTTTGTAGCCTTAATGCATAAAACGCAATGTTAATTTTGAAAGTCTTTAAAAAAAGGCAATGGCAAGACACCAAATAGTATTGCGCCGCTTTGCTCTGCACACCCCACCCCAGTCTTTAAATCCAAGGTTAATGTTAAAATCACCCATAATAACAACTTCCCAGGGTAAAGGTTGTATTCACAATAAGAGGGGCCCTATATTCTGGGTCTTTGTTTTTAATGTTCAATAAATTAAAAGTTTTGCCTATTATAATACCCGGCCCAGTAGTGCCAAGTTTTCAAGTATATACTGAGCAATAAATACTGAGATGAAAATAAGGCACTCTCCAGTAGAAAACTCTACCATTAGACTTCCCCTAACCTACAATACCAGGTACGTGAGATCGAATACCAGGTCGATTGCTCGACCTAGTTAGCTGAAGTAACCTATGGAGACCCTGTCCTTGTTCCTTATGTTTTCTCTCTTCCATTTTACTTTTCCCATGCTCTATCAAATTTGCCTTCGCCGTGTCGTTGGCAACTACATTTCATCAACCCGATAAATAATGGGTTATAACTCACATTTTAAAATGATTAATTAGTTCACTAATTTAGAAAGAGAGGTTAGCGCGAGCAGCTTTCTTTAATATTACAACCCATCAGTGCAGTTAACCGATGGTGTAGTGTTTCATCTGTAGGCTCTTTTCAATACAATGTAGCCGCTTATGTCTCTATTGTTCATTTTTTTCTTAAGATGTTGAATTATTCCATGAAGTTACATATGACTTTTAACGCACTGCATGAAATGTTAAGAATTTTACTTATAAATCATATGCTTTGTTAACTCATCTTCTCAATGTACCTACACGGAAGCTACAGATATGCAGATTAACATGTTGTAATTGAAATGTTCGGTAATGTCGCCTTATATTAGCCACATATTCCCCATGTAATTTGACACCAAAATGATCATGTCGCTGTTTCTCATTGAGAAAGGGCTCTGGTTGATTAAGCTACCGAAGTTCAAGATTGTACACCTATGTAATGGTTTATTGCAGATGCAGCAAACCATCAACTTCTATAATTTGCAAGCATTACAAATTTCAACACTTTATCCTACATGTCATATACAGTCATTAGATGTCGAACTAAGTGATGACATTCTAACAGAACCGCAGATAATAGGTTTTGTTCAAAATGTTCTACGCTTTACTGAAAGTGACCAAACCCTAACACAACACAGTTAATGCACATCCATTAATAACACGCAAGTATCTCAGTTAAGAGTCAATCAGATTGTCGACACCGATACCCCTGCAAGCATTAACAAGATTTTTCCTCATCTACTTTCCCTCTTCTTTCTTTTCTAGATGAGCTTACCCAATCCACCGTTTTCTCGCGCTCTTATAAGCTCTTCTAGAGGCACGCGTTTCATGCATTATTCTACCATCAGTATTATGTACATTTTATTTCAGTGTTTCACGCCTCCTTCTATTTTGGCTCAATTTGCTACACGATATAAACACGTCATTCACCGACAGATACACCGTCCTACATTTAAGAGTTTCACTATAGAACAAACCGGCATCATTTTATTCAAACCCTTCTCTTACCAAAATAAGGTGTAAAGCTTTTAAAGTGATGGAAAAAGTAACTCGTGCATATATTCATCGCTAACACCTGGCCACGCTTTCTTTACACGTTGTGGCCAGTGTTACAAATGACCGCTGTGTGTCTTGATTAAAATTCAAGTTTCGGGCAAAACAAACAACTGACCTACAATTGCA
Organism: Ophiothrix spiculata; assembly: GCA_000969725.1. Lineage (NCBI taxonomy): Eukaryota > Metazoa > Echinodermata > Ophiuroidea > Amphilepidida > Ophiotrichidae > Ophiothrix > Ophiothrix spiculata. The sequence continues at coordinate 82,054 of JXSR01S028236.1, read as the reverse complement.
AATAGATCAAGAAGCTTTCAGCATTTTACTGTCTCTCTAATAATATGAATTTAGCCAAAGAGAATAAGATGCGTTCATCAGTGGTCTGCGTGTATTGCATCAGTATATTGGATGTTTTGTAAAAATCAAATATTGTCATCATGATTTGGCATAACAACGTACGGTATATTTTATCTACTTTTTAGTATTTACCCTACCCCTTCCACAGTCAAACAAATCATAGCGAAAATCAAGAAAATTTAATGTTTTAATATAACGCATGTATTATACTGGTGACCGCTTCAACATTAAGATGATGCATATCCATTTCATTAACAATTTTATTTGATGACCATTTCACCTCTGTGGGTCATTATATACAGTTGTCTCATTTTTTGACAAAGTCACGTCCTCTTCTTCCTTCATTAAGTGCCCTTATACTAAAATTTTGTTTTATAAGCACTTCGTACTTTACAGGACGTTGTTTTAAAGAAACAACTGAATAACCTGACTTTCTAAATATCTCGTTTTCAAATATCACATGCCTATACCAGACCATTGTGGGTCATCAAGGAATAAACCAAACCAAGTTCAAATGCAATTATTCTCATCCGAACTTTGATCTAATGGAGTAACCTTATTCACACGATTGTACTCTCTTTCTTATATGATCATCATATAGTGTCAGTTTAGATAATTCTTTGAAGTATAAATTGCAATAAAATGCACGATACTTAGTATGTCATGTTTGTGTGATTTGGAATCATGGAAATGACCAAACTGTGAGTCGTTTACTATTTGATAAATTACTCTAAACATCAGCTGCATGAGAAACAATTATTAATAATTTTAAAATTAAATTTTGTTAATAATTAAACATATATCCAATGCAGAGGAGGTTTTCACAATATCCCACGATGCAATGCAACAATGTACATGCAAATCCAATTCAACTCCTATACTTTTGTACAGGTTTCTGACGTTCTTGAAGTGTCAGCAATGTGGGTAAACACTGGGCTGTTTTGAAAAGAAACACATAGCTGGAAAGATATGAATGAGTACTATTCAATGGAATTCTCAAATTTCTAACAGCCCCTTGTCCAGAAAACCGTTATTGCCTATTATATCTAAGTGTATCAGAATAATGCATTGTGGGATATTCTGAAAACCTCCTCTGTATCCAATGTGAAAATATCGTATGCGTGTTAATAATATAATACTTAGTAGTACTATTAGTACTTGTTTTCAAATTAAAGATGGTTGTAATTGATAACTGTATGATGGATGGTATATTCAAGACCCCATCGCATTTGTGCCTTGAATATTTATTATAAACCAACCCCTGTCCAGTCACCATATAAAACAAGCCCTGTGCTCTAAGACGGATTGCTTCTATTACGTCTAAAAACAAATGAGACTGAAATCATAGCCAAGATATACTGTGTCACGTACTGCGAGGCAAGTACCGTGTTTGGTGCGGATATTGTGGTAAACCCTCAGAAGATTTTCGCAGACGATGCCTCGAGGCCAAAACCAGTCGATCATGTCAACAACAAATACTCTGCATGGTCTTTAAATATTTATGAAGATAATTATTTGGATCTACAGGGCCTTTAGTGGTCTTTCATGATCAGGTCGAAAACGCCACAAGCAAAATGTAATGTAGTTTTTCCTGATCCAGGCGCTTCATGCATGGTAGATTTATAGTGGACACATACCCTTGCTCTTGCCCACACTGATTGACCCTGTATTCAATCAACTTATTCTTTTCCAAATACACTGGTGTTGTATTGTCTTTCAATGTATTAAACAATATTTTGCGTCCTAGAAATATTTTGTTTCCTTGAATTTGATAACGTAACAATCTTGATCAAAATATCACTCAAATAGCTATTGTGCGGGATTTTCTATCTCTCCATTGTATTATTGTTTATTAGTACATAGGCGAATAGAAATTTCGACCTTGTAAAAGGTTTTAGGCCAAACTTCCTGAACTAAATTGGAACTCATCTCCGATTGTCAACACGATTGAATGACATAATAATGTGCTCAAAATTGTGTAATGTTTTCTGGGAAATTACTTAAAAGTACAATGATTTGAACTTCCAAAACAGCTTGTATTGGCACGCGTACTACACATTTTAATGCCTAAAAGTATTTTGATACTAAAATCATTATAAGTTTTAGTCATTATAATTGGTCAAATCTACAAATATTGCAAACTAAATATGATGTGCTATTACTGACAACTTGGAGCATTATACGCAAAGACGACATTTTGAAATCTCTTTTGTAAACTTAATCCGAAGAGGTGGTTGCACAACCCTGGAAAAAATCGAGTGCAAAAGTACACATTCCTGAGGTGCAAATTTGGAACACAGATTCGAGTACAATTTAAGTACAATTCGAGTACACAAATTTTTACTCGAATTGTACTTAAATTGTACTCGAATTTGTGTTCCAAATTTGCACCTCAGGAATGTGTACTAGAATTGTACTCGATTTTTTCCAGGGAACTTAAATGATGAGCATCTGCCTTGTATGCCCAAGATCAAAACTAGGAGGCTTTTAAATAGAGTATCTTGGAGAAGTTGTTTTCCACTATAGGAGTCATGTATGTTTCTAAAATCGAGGGGATTGTTAATGTCAGTTTTAACTGGCTGCACTTTTTTGAATACACGCGAAAGATACAAAAAGTGACGTTGACATTGGGGCAATCTTCACGGGAGTACAAATCCAGAAGAATGGGCATCTTCGTAACTGAGCCGATTTGCATTACGTAGAATCGTCCGATCCGGGTCTGCTGTAGGCCTACAGGACTCTGCGTACGTGCCAAGCGGTCTACGGTGATTTCAGATCTGGATCTTGGTGCAGATTGTCCCATTTTCTGTTGAAATTATGAAGGTGGTCATCGAATGTAAACTGCAATACAGGGACTGATGACAGGTATGGATGATATGATCAATTCATAGTGTGTTCCCCTCCCACCCCGGGTTGACAACCTCGCATTTGACAAGAAAACCCGGCACGTCACTGTATCCAGGTATGCTGGATGTTATGTCACAATACTGGTATTCTTGTGCAGTCATTGCCCTAGCTACTCCCTACAATAAAATCATCTAGTTAGGTGTCAATGACTGCGTAAAGCTATAAAAGCTTCCAATTTTACCAAGTACTACTCCAGGATTTGAAAGTAAAAATTAAACTCTTATGGTCTCTAGGCTACATCAAGAATACACAGGTCAACGTTTTACGTAGCTTTAAATAGAAAATAAGAGTTTATGGACATGATGGATGGTGAAAAACTCTTTACTAAAGATCACATCTAAGAATCATTTGTATTATTTTTCATTGATTCAATAATTGAAATTCCCAGTGCATTGAACTCTTTTTTACTTCACTCATTACATTTATGCAATTTTATATTTTATAAATTTTTGCTAATGCATTTGCTGGTTTGATTTTTTCCTTGCATAAATTGAGCGTCGAAGACGTTAGCGCATTTCAGTAAGCAAAGAGACATATAGCATTGAAACCAATTCGCAAATTTGTACTGAATACCATTTTTAGTTTGTGTTGCCAATTTGGTTTATAGAAATAAACTTCCAATTTATAATTAATCAAATAATATTCGCTTTAAAACTGAACTTTTTTATATATGACTATAAATAGACAATCTAGACTATAAATATACCATTTAATTCTATAGATTAACATTTAAACATTCATTTTTTCAAAAGGGGATCTTAAACACTATCTGTCCTATAAGCTCCTATACCAAATCTACACCTAACAGTACACTGATTTACCATCATATCACTTTAATACATGTAAGCTTAATCGTTATCCACGCAGATCACGTTTTTCTTATTTAATGTGTCATTTAATTACTTAATGTCGTCAATTGTTTAGCTTCAGATATGAAATAATGAATCAATCCTGCAAATTGATTATCCTAATTAGTGCAACTTAATTATCTCAATAATCAACGCTTCACATCATCCCTGCACTCTGAAACCAAACGGTTCAAAGACCTGCTCTTAAACAGTGCTTTGCAGGTTCACGGTACTGAACTGAGCACAAGTATGCAAAATTCCGCAGCAATCTTTTATTTGTCCTAATTCATCAGGGGCCAGCTCTTCTTGTCCTCCTATCAATATGCAAATACACAAATCAATAATGTCTATATATAAATAAAAAATAAAAAGTCTAACACAAGAGCTATTAAATTTGAGGAAAAGTGCAAAGTTAATGTATATTAGACAATAACAAAACCTGTCCATTATCAATATAGCGAGTCACATCTGTAGAGAAAGTACAATCTCAATGAAATGAACTATCTTGTTTTATGTTGCGTAGAGTACAATCTTGGGTGAGAAAGTACAGTCAAGCCTCATGATGTAGTTTGATTGGGATGCATGGAGGAGCTAGGGAGGCAGGACAGCCTGCAGCATACTAATTTACAATAACCCAGGGGTGCTCCTATTTTTTTCGATGTGTCGTCCACGTATATAAATGGTAAAGAACGAATTATAAGGGGTGGTCAAAGAACTTTAAAACACGGAGAATTGCTCTTTTTCCCACTTAGAAAAAATCGATCAAACCTTGATGAAAATCTACACTCGCCTACGATTAGTGGAGAAACGAACGAATACCCTACCTTATCAGCGACTGAACTAACAAACTTTAGATTGATGAAAGTGCGTCGTGTATTAATACAGTAACTTGTTAAAAACATTTTTCTTTTGTCAAAACACGCCCGTGCAATTTAAAATTGACGTTCAGCTGTGTATCACCTGCTAAAAAATCTGTAACCCGGTGTTTCTTCCAATCATATAACAAAAAATATTCAAGAACTTTTTTTCGCATGAAAAATCTATCATCATTCAATGTTCAAAGCATACTGCGAGTTTACAACAGCAAAAATTTCACGAGACACTTCATGCTCATTATACTGTAAAGGGACTAATTTTCGCTAGAATGCAAATCGCTAAATTAAATCCCTCGCTTTATTGTAAAATGTTATGTAAAATGTTCTAAATTAGTGAAATTAAATCCCAGCCAAATTGCTGATAAATTGAAATTCGCTAAAATTTGTCCTCGCCAAATTAAATCATTTTACATGTGTGAAATGAACTCCCCAAATATGGGGTATATTGATGACTCTTTCACCCAACATTGAAACAAGCGACTACATGGGTTATTTTTATGACCTGACACGATTATCTGACTGGTGCCTTTTCAATGTTGTCAATAAGCAAGCAAGAACATCACGTTCTCAAGTGTTATAGGTCACAGTGACAAATTCTTGCATCTCCACTTATTCCAGAAATTAATTACCGATTGAAAATAGAAATGGGACATTTTGAGGAAATATCATAACAAACTTTATCATCACATTTCCAAATACTCAGCCTTGTTTTTATAGTACGGTATATCATATGAAGATAACATCTGCACACGTCGTATTCGCATTGATCAGCAATGTATATTTTCAACTACTCGAATTGTATGAAATAATAACTTGAATTCCAAATATTCCATCAAATTTCGGCATTTGAAACTTGTATTGCCAAAACTTATTTTCTTTTTACCTTACTGTATGCGTTTTTAATAAAAAACGCTTCGGCCGATTTGTACTATCTTGGTATGTATGGATAAGGGAAATACCAACTTTACCAAAATTATCAAACCTTGTAAGATGTTAACATCGCACGCCCTTAATGATACTATTCGTTATCGCCTGTTTGTTCATGTAATATTTTTCAAACAAACAGTACAAAACCAACACGAGTTAATGTTTACGAGGGTCAGTGGCGTAGCCAGGTTTTCGAAACTGGGGGGGGGCTACAATATGAAGATGAACCGACAGAATTGTATTGAGTGCTGTATCGCCGCCCGGCCTGCGGCCGGTCGGCTCAACTTTACCGACGGGCGCTTTTTTTAACCGACGGACGGGTCATTAATGGGGGGCCACGGCCACCCACCGCCCACCCCCCTCTAGCTACGCCACTGACGAGGGTGGTGGTTAAAACTCGTGTTGATTTGTGTTGTTGCATGCCATATTTTTAGTACTTGGCTGACTACTCTTTCTATAAGTGACTAAAGCTTGGTGATCTGTGAACATTATCAAAATTGGGTTGCATGCTGTTTAGAAAAAAAAAAGAGAGAAGAACAAAACATCAAGAGAAAAAAACAACAACAATAAGTAAAAAAACAAAACATGATGAGTAGCAAAAAAACACGTACAAAAAAAAGAAAACAAAATGTTAGAAAAAGATGTACACGCGAAAAACACAATTTACACAGCGCTATAAAATCAATGCAATTCAAGGAAAAAAAACCCCAACCAAAAGAAAAAAAATATCAAACTATTTGACTGGACCTGGATTTTCACGACTCGATATCAAGAGATGGTTTGAAATATTCTGTACCATACGTGTATGGAGACATAATGATGATGGTAATAAATTAATTGTAGAAAGTGCAAAAGTGTGTTCGTTGAATATACGACTGCAGCCGATGACCTATATATGATGCTAATATATCATTTTTCTTAATGAAATCCTGAGCGCACGTGTTCTCTAACTATTAGTTATTAATTTTCAGAAAGTGAAAGCAATATACGGGAGTATTATGGAGATACTGCTATATCTTCGCAGATATACTCTTTATTTTTTTTTTCAAAAAGATTCACACTACATTATTCACACCTACATGGTGGGCCGGCATATTGGTATGCCGATACCACTGAGTATACTTGGATATAATATTTTTAAAAAAAGATGGGTGCGTATACGAACAAAATGAATTTTGAGGGAGAAAAATGAAATGAAAACAAAATAATGAAAAAAGACAAAGTAATTAAAGATCACCATATAGATATCTAAACGTTATGCTCGATTATCCAAGTACTAAATGCTGTTACACCTTGTTGTATACACGTGTGCATGCTTCTATTTATGTGGGTGGAGTTTAAGAAAAGAACATCATTTCCCATAAGTTGCTGCTATTGATAAAACTAAGGTGGTGTTTTCGGTTGTTCATCTGTAGTAAGTTTAAATATAAGCTCGAGTTTGGCATGTAAAGTAAGCTTTTAAAAATATAAAAGACGAATAATGTAGGTTTTGAAAAATGGACAAACAGTGGCAACTCTTTAACATGCAACCTGATAACATGAAATTCCTGATAGCACATACCGTATAGTAATTTGTTTATTCCAAAGAATATATTTTACATTATACAATTTTTGGATGTAGTTCTGATAACACATAGCGAAATGTTTTTCCTATGAACTGTGCTAATGAGTTTTCACTGTATTCATCTAAGCTTCGTGTTCATCAATATTGGCTACAAGGGTCAAATTTTATCAACCTTTATACGATCATTTTTTCATTGTTACCACTCTTGTACATTCGTCAAGTTCAAGTTCAATATTTCCAGAAAACAATCGCAAGGCGTTTATGAGAATGATAAAGGCTGTTGGTAAATAAATAAGCTTTATTAATTTGACAAAGTGCACATGTCTGTCTCCAGTAAAAGGTGCATTTAGACTTCCAGCAATTTTATATTTCGACGCTAGGCTCTTTCGCATGCTACGCTTGATAAAGCGTGAAGTGAATAGCATTTGCAAAAGACTAATGTCTGATCACATCGAGCGATGCCTTTCGATTAAAACTCTAAACACTCCATAAGGATTAAACGGATTTATAATGCACTATACGTTTAGTACATTAACCTAACCAAAAGGAGCCATTGCTCAATTGTGAAACATTAAATATATCATAAAATGAATTTTGAGTGGAGAAAATGAAATGAAAACAAAATAATGAAAAAAGACAAAGTAATTTAAGATCACCATATAGATATCTAAACGTTATGCTCGATTATCCAAGTACTAAACAATGCTAAATGATGTTACACCTTGTTGTATACACATGTGCATCCTTCTATTTATTTGGGTGGAGTTTAAGAAAAGAACACCATTTCCATAAGTTGTTTCTATTGATAAAACTAAGGTGGTGTTTTCGGTTGTTCATCTGTAGTAAGTTTAAATATACGCTCGAGTTTGGCATGTAAAGTAAGCTTTTAAAAATGTAAAAGACGAATAATGTAAGTTTTGAAAAATGGACAAACAGTGGCAACTCTTTAACGTGCAACCTGATAACATGAAATTCCTGATAGCACATACCGTATAGTAATTTGTAAATTCCAAAGAATATCTTTTACATTATAAAATGTTTGGATATTAAATATATTTTTCCTATGAACTGTGCTAATAAGTTTTCACTATATTCATCTAAGCTTCGTGTTCATCAATATACAAGGGTCAAATTTTAACAACCTTGATCATTTTTTCATTGAACATTACAATACCACTCTTGTTCATTCGTCAAGTTCAAGTTCAATATTTCAAGTAAACAATCACAAGGCGTTTATGAGAATGATAAAGGCTGTTGGTAAATAAATAAGCTTTATTAATTTGACAAAGTGCACATGTCTGTCTCCAGTAAATGGTGCATTTAGACTTCCAGCAATTTTATATTTCGACGCTAGGCTCTTTCGCATGCTACTCTTGATAAAGCGTGAAGCGAATAGCATTTGCAAAAGACTAATGTCTGATCACATCGAGCGATGCCTCTCGATTAAAACTCTAAACACTCCATAAGGATTAAACGGATTTATAATGCACTATACGTTTAGTACATTAACCTAACCATAGGCATGATAAGGAGACATTGCTCAATTGTGAAACATTAAATATATCATCGCCGGAATAATGAATACAACATCATTATTAAGAAAATATTGCAACATTATTTGATAGCATATCGAAAGTTGATAGTCAATATTTCTTTTATAAAATGTATTACTGGTGTCAACCCATCATTTTTGGAAAAGGTTTTGCTATACACTCTTAAAAAGAAAGGATCAAATTGATCCGATAAAGTATCAAATATGAGCTTACCCTTTTCGGATCAAACACACTCTTTTTGATCCGAAAAGGATTTGATCCTTTTCGGAACAAACACACACTCTTTTTGATTTTGATCCGAAAAGGATCAAATTTGAGGAGAATTTGGACCAAAATTGATCCGGAAAAGGGTAAGCTCATATTTGATACTTTAACGGATCAATTTGATCCTTTCTTTTTAAGAGTGTATAACTCATCAACCAAAAATGAAATCCATAAATTGCATACATAGATGTGGATTGGTAAACAATTTATACAAGATGGTGATGATGGTTTGACAAAATTGAACGATTTTGGCCTTGGGTCCAAAAAATGTACTTTGACGTCAA
>JXSR01S028236.1:24108-43080 GCA_000969725.1 Ophiothrix spiculata | reverse complement strand
CTTGCTGTAACATTTGTGTCTGAAAACTATCACGCGGTAAACAAAGCAATTTATAACTTCATGTAAGCAAAAGCTAGCCTGCCTATTGTTTGTTTGGTAGCTTTTTCTTGTCTGGGTTGATCCCAGACAAGAAAAAGGTATTAGTCCAAGTAGTAAAGTAATTATAGTTATGATAATTTAGCTCAACACGTGCGATATGGTTCCATACAAACGTGGTGGGGATTTTTACCATGCTTAAAGTTTATGGAGAATAATTTCTATTTTAGTTTTAGTTCTCTTGAATCCAAATAAAGCAAAAGTCGTACCAGTCCACGTATGCCCGGTTAAACTCTTCGAGTTGACTACCCTCGGAGTCGTTAATGGTGCATTCATAGTCCAACGATTTCACAACGATTTCATCGCACGACGTCTGTCGATACGCAGTCTTCAAACGCGCTGCGCATATTGCGCTATAAAAGCGCGACTCTTTTAGGGAAATCGTGGGTAAAAAAGTACACCGACCTTTTTCGTGACGTCACCCCCCTTACTGAATACTAAACGTCGGAGCGATACTCCCCTTACCCCTTTTAAAAACGGTTCCCTTAGAAACCCTTCGTTTCAAAAACCAAATCCCCGTAAAGTTCGTCAACCTTTGACATTTGACCTTTTGTATCTGACGTAGGATCGAGCCGTCCCCGCCAAATTTGAATCAACAGGCGGTTCGAAACTCTCGAAAAGCGCTAAAGAAATAAATCGTTTAGGCTCGGATTTCGAGAAAAGTAAGTCGAATTTCAACATTTTGACCGACGGATGGGCTCCGGTACCGCTAGCGGGTCCCGCGCGTCGAATTTCGACGGGATGGGCCTATCGAAACCCCCCTCACGGATGAGACGCCGGGGAGGCGGTTGATCCCACCTGTAAAATTTAGACCCCGTACGAGCTTTGCATCAAATAAAAACAGCCGTTTCGCGTACCCGCCCATAACCGAAAAAGTACGTTGACCTTTGACCTTTTGACCCTAGCGAAGGACGCGGCTTGACGCGTCGCGTTCGCTCGTCGAATTTGGGCTCGATACCCCCCGCGGAACTCGAGTTACGGCGATTTTAATGAAAAAATCCTAAAATTGAAACTCCCGCGTACTGCGCGTTACCAAAATTTTGATCGCGCTGAACGAAAGCTTAAATTTCAAGTTTGAAATTGAGCGCCGCGACACCTTCAGTTTCCGAGTTACGAGTGTTTGAAAATTCTGATTTATTCCCGAAAACACCGAAATCTAGAAACACTGAAAAATTTCAATTTTCGAATATTTGGTCCGCGTCCGCGTATCTCCTTTCGTTCGGCCACTACGCGCGATTCGTGAGGCGTCAAAACAGCACGGATCGAGGTTTGGCTATGTATGCAGCAACTGTCAGTGTAAGCCAGGTAAGCACTTTGAATCGCTCCGGCTTTCCCCGACGAATTTTTTGAATTTGTTGTATCAACACCGACCCTATGTTATTTCCGGTGACCCCATAGATTTAAAGGGGAGATGCAAGGGACGCCGTCATTTTTATCCCGGCATGGAGACAAAATTGGGGGTATTCGGGTTTTTGCCGATAGCCTGCCGATGATGCATCGCACCTTGTCATAATGCGCGAATATTGAAACACGCACACACGCTCTGCGTGCAGGTTGGCGTGTCATTCGCGTAAAGTATTAATTGCGCAGGATGTCTCTACGCGTAACCAAGTCTTGGCACTCGGAGTTGATTTTGCCGGGAACCGAGTGGACCCGAATACCCCCAATTTGAGCTCCATGGCTGATGACGCCATTACACGGGCTGGTATACAAAGCCTGGTATCTCCGCTTTAAATCTATGGGTGACCCTGACCTTTTAATTAAGGGTCAAGGATTTTGTTGCGTACAGTCCCATCTACTACTAAAGTGTAAGGTGTCACATTTTTTGTCTTGCACAAACGATCAAAAGTGTCTATAGACTGAAATCACCTCCAAGGGAAAAAAAACCAGCGGCAGGGTCCGTGTCACTGCAGTGACACAGTCATGTCTAGTTTAGATCTGTATCTTGAATGTGAGTGTACTATTATTCACAATGTGAATTTGAAAATTGAGCTTCTTGGATTGGAACATGAAAATTTTAGAGAAGTTCTGAACCAAATTCCATGTTTGACCCCTCAAATTAAGACAACTTGGTTAGAAATATCAATTTTAATATTTAAAATGGATTTTAAAGGTCACAAGCTACCACTAACAAACACAGTTCTTCAATAAACCGTAAATCGAATTCCGTTTGTTTTCAATCCTTGGGACCAAGGGATCCTTGATATATACAGTATTTTATGGTTAATGATACTAGGACCATACTAAAACACATTAAATTAATTAATTTTTATTTTTCCTTGCTAAAAAGTGGTGCGGCCAAAGCCCACATGGCCCAAACGGTTCCGACGCCCCTGACCGAAACAAATATTATATAGACTACCCAGGTAGCAAAGTTGGTGGTCCGATGGAGAACATTGTCGGTTTTTTTTTTTTTTTTTTGGTCATGGTGGCATTAGCACTTCAATCGGGCTCGGCTGTGTTGGTAAGTGACAGTAAGTGACAAGAGGCGCCTCACCTTCGGTTCGGTTTGAATGACTCGACATTAGCGCTAACGAGCCACATTCTCGTTGCATAGTAACTGAAATGTATTGATCAGTGGTCTATATTGAGTCAGTGATTTTAATTGGATAGGTAGTAGAATATACAACAGGCGAGGGTCGTTGGTGCGACTAGGTGACATGCATCGCTTACAAGCTAATGGACCGACGAAAGCCGTCCGACGGCCATATAAAATTGAAATTTGGTGTACTAACGGCGGACCACAGTCGGTGCACAGTGGGCCAGGGGGTGTCAATAATTCAAAAATCGACCTCTTCAAAATGTCAATTTAACGTTTTCAATACCCAGTAGACATCCAGACACTAGTAAATCTGAAGTGGTTTGACTCTATGGAATTCCGGAGTACCCCAAACACATAACTGAAGTCACTGAAACACATAAAGTAAATTTTCAGGTACTTTTTTCCTAAAAATGTGTAAAAAAAATTGCATATTTCAAGTTGTTTTTATCAATCACATCCTTAATCTATGACTTTGGAAACTGTCTTGCGTTTTAATATATTTATAATTGACCCTTTTATCCATACAGCATGTCCCTGAAATTATTCTTAGTATCTTTTTCTTGTAAATGGAAGTGCATATATATCGTCGAGAGTCAAATTTGATCACTTTTTTCGCACTTCGGTTATAAAAATGACTAGCACTTTTTTGCTCATATTTGCTTACCTTCTAGCTGTCACTTAAATTCAGCCCTATATGTAAGGTGAATGATAAAATAAAATATAGCTGCCACCAGCCGCCGCCAAGGGATCTAGTGGGTCGTTTGTAATGCTGATCAGAAAATCGGAATTATGGCAAAAACGGCCACCCAATCAAAATTGTGCTATAAAAGTTCTAAACAACCGATTTTCATCGGGGTTTTTTGCTTATAAAGTAGGGAAATGATAATTCTAACATGCTTTGCAAGTTTGAGCTTCATAGCATGCATATATTTTTCAAAATGGCGACTTAACATTTTCTGGGGCCTCACCACCCCTATACCTGAACTTTGATGGCCTACTCTGAGGTACCTCCTTAATTTTTAAATCAAAATGACCGCAAAGGATGTAAAAGAGATTACCCAAATGCCTGGGGTCAGTTGTTTTTGCGTTTTTTTTATATGCAGCGGGGAAAAACCTTGGGAAATGACACACCCCCAACCCCCTGTGTAGACGAGAGTTAAAATTAAACCCTCAATTATAGTAAAATATTGCTATGCGTATTTATTATTAATATTATTATTATTTAATACTAATATTATTATTGTTACCACATTTTCAAATACAGAGTGTCTAAATAAAAGTGCTCCAAAAGGTATGTTTTGTGAATCTTTTTTTTTTATTTTTATCGCGATAGCTTTTGCCAATTGAGAAATATGCACCATTTTCTGCAAGATAGGAAAATCCTACAGTTTTTGTCACTTTTTGTACACGTAGGCTATTCAATTGGAGGAGGAAGAGAATGGTAAACAGTTGAACAGAACTTTACTTAGTCTCTCATCATGCTCATTCATACCGAGACTATTATGGACTTCATTTTTTTAAGAGCAGCAAGTAAGACATTTTTAAAAATATTCCTTCCAGTATCAGAGGTCGATTAATATTACCCAATTTTACAGACGTTTACATATAATATAAATTTTGTTGCAATAAAATTATGTTTAGGTGCAAGTGATGCTGCAAAGGTATGTTTAATTTGCATCAAATCCAAAGTATGGAAAGAGTGTACTATTATTATTTATGACTTAGACAGCATTATCTAGATATATATTGATATTTATATAAGAGTATCAAATATTTTATCAACCGAAGTATTTGTTTATAAACTGTTAATGATTTTGTTTGCAAGTTTGTGGTCCTTAACCATCTGCAAGTATTGCCCCATAGAATAACATTTGGGTTATTGTCTTTTGAAACGGCTTCAGTTAAACCATTTTACACCCGATCTGAAAGCTGTTTTTGGTTTTTAATAGCTAATGAACTCGAATTTATGAATGTATTGAAAAATATTTTACATAAGGTATCAAAATTGGATGCTTTGGTGGTTGATTTATTTTTTTGAGACACCCTGTATAGATAAAACTGTATATCTGACAGCATAGTAGCAGCCATATTTAGGATTCAGGATTACAAAAAACTCTAGAAACCCCAAACTCTCAATGGTAAAGATGTTATTTATTATTGACCGATATCGAGAGGTTGTTTTTTTCTTCTTGGGACACACTGTATTGATAAAACGGTTAATCTGACAGCATAATGACCGTCAAATTCAGATTCAGATTCACCAAAGACCCTTCAGTACCAAATGTTGTGGCCAAACTCTCAACGATGGCGATGTTATTAATTATTGACCGAAATCGAGAAATCTGGCCCACTGTGCGGTGGTCCGCTATTGGCCCGCTAATGATAAGCTGATAAATTATGGCCGACGGTGGACTAACAATTATTGGAGGAGACATTTCATTGGTCGTCCGGTGATGTGGCCGCTGAATGCCGATGCTGGATCGATATCGGATCGACCAAAATTGTATCTTAACTGCTTTTGTGTTTTATTCAGCTTAAAAGAAACTAGAGGGGATTGCATCCCCGTGGTTTAATAGAAACATTATAGAATAATATGTTCAATTTTGAAATAGGAACCCCTGTATTTAACGTTCCGCTTTAGCAAAGTCACGTGCAACAAATCGCTTTTCGGACCGTCCACTCAGAATGAACCATTATAGTTCCTCTCTACATAGGATACAATTAATTGTTTCAATATTTTCCGTTGTAGTTTCTCTTCCAATATGACCCCCCCCCCCCCCCCGGATGGTCGTAACCAGTTAAATTGTCTCTGTTAGTAACCAATACTGACTAGCTATTAAATAACTTTCTGCATTTTGATGATTGTTCCATGTCATCTTTTTTCAAAGAAACCAGTCAAGTATTTGTGAAAAAAGGACTAGCAAATTAATTTATGAAGTATGTAATAATATATGAGTATGCTTTTAAGATTAAAAAAAACGACCATGTCAATGTGCCAAGTATACTGGAAAATGTGATCGTACAGCTAAAATGATAATAATGATACTGAAATGTTGTCATTTAGAGTTAGTATCATTATGACAGTGTTCCAGTAGGCTTATTGGGTTTTATGATAATGATTATAATGATCATCAACTGGACTTGATTTGATGAACATCAATTTTATTTTCTGCAATAAACTTATACGACGAAGGAAAATAGAAAAGGGACATTCCAGAAACCCGAGTCATTGCGATGTTTGAAATAACAAACTGTGATGAATGTCGATTTGAAGACCAGAATATATATTATTCCTAACTGATGTGACATTGATCTGCTTTTTAAGTATTTCTTGCAGGTACTAAACCACAAAAGTCGCAATGTGGGCCGTAACGGTTATCAAGCAGCGTGCAATCGTCGTAATTATCGTGATTTTAATTGGATTCAAGACGATAAACGTATACATTGTTTGTCGAAACTTTTCAATTTATATACTTTCAATTTTTTTTCATTGTGCAAATTTGCCTTGGTGTGTTCAACAATTTTACATGCAAGTACAGTATTCTTGTGAACGCAAGCTGGGGTGTTGATATAAAGAAATAAAATAGCTATAAACAATATAACGTGCTGTTAAACAGTTTTAACCCCTTCTAACAATATAACAATATGGTTCATTTTGGAACTGAAAGTTTAAATCCAAACGCGGACCCTTTTATAAAAAAGAATAACTACAACAATTTTTTATGTTTCGTTTTTGCATTTTGCATTATGAAAGAAAAAGATCCAGTCGTTTCCTTTACGATTATAAGAGTACGGCGATAATTTGTAAAATGGCAAGTTGAACTTAAACACATGTTTATGGATACTTGTTAGCTACATCGACTTCTTTAAGACCCTACCCGAACATTGAGGTAACGCCGATTTGTTATAAAGTATTCACAAAGAATGTAAAAATAATTACCTAAATCATGTGTGATGCGCGAAATCATTAACTTTTACACTTTTTAACCCTAAAAGAGCCGGGGGGGGGGGGGCGGAACCCCCCCCCCCCCCTCCGGAATTTTTTTATACCTCCGCTGGTTGTTATTTTTTCGCGCTGAAACTTCTTGACTATTTTTCTTAAAGCCTTGCGCTTCTTTTAAGACCATTTTTGTGAAAATCGGACCTAGGGTTAGGACGTGGCGTTCCAAAATGGGACGCTGGGTCAACCGAAAAACTGACCAAAAACTGATTTACAAATCGTGTTTTTTGTTATTATGATACACTTCCACTATGTTTTATTGTATTTATTGTATTTATTTAGAGTAAGAACATGCCTAAGTATACTTTGAAACACATTATTGATAAAAATTGCAACTTTTGCTCGAAAAAATTGCGAAAAACCACGATTTTGGCGATTTTTGGTGATTTTCGCGTTTTTCGACGCGACGTCACTTATGACGTCACTGTGACGTCATACAAGGTCCGATTTCAATTTTTTTTGGTACCAATGGACTCGTGAGGGTCCTAGCTATCCACCAGTACCCTAAACTTGATGTTTCGTCAATCGGTTTCCGAGATCGGAAGGGGGGGGGGGATCCCCCCCGGCTGTGAGATGGGTCGAAAAAGCCCGGCTCTTTGAGGGTTAAAAGGAAGAAGAACAAACTTTTACATTATGTGATACCATCCTCCCCATATGGCGAAAGTTAATGGCTGAATGTTCAAGTTATTTTCATACGTGAAGAATAATTTTGATTTAAGATTGTCTGAAATTTTAGTTATATCAGTACAAGAAGCAAACAGTTTGACAAAAAATATTCTTGAATAATTAAAGTGCATAATAAAATTTCACCTTATCAAGTAAGTTGATTTCATTGTTTTCTGTTTTGTTTTCATTAGATAATATATTGGGTATAAATGCACTTATCTGTGAAGTTGAAATGGAACGAGCTCATAATGACTGGTGGAAATGGTCATTATATTATACGGATCCATGCAAGTGTACCAAGATAATCATGGGTTGTAGATCAGTGGCGTGCCCAAAGGGGGGGCCGGGGGGGCACGTGCCCCCCCAGTTTGATGAGTCAGTCGGGGGAAACGGCCCATTCGGGCATCTTGACACAAAACAGATAGAAAAGAAAGGGGAGGAGAGAAAAAAATCAAAGGGAAAGAGAAGAAAATACCTTGAATTTCCCTTTGTTTTTGATAATTTAAATATGAAAAAGCGCGAAATTCCTGTTATTCTGTCAATATTCAATCAAAATTTGCCGTGTTTTGCGTTAATTGATTTTTTTTTCGCGTGCTACGCGCGCATTATGAAAAAATCTAAAAATATCACATTTTACCCTTCTGCCGCTATTGGTCATTCGGGGGAAACTGATGGTTGTGCCCCCCCACTCAAAAAATCCTGGGCACGCCACTGATGAACTCGAGAACTCTTACTCATCATTTTACTCGAATTTACATCAAAAAACCTCTTTTCTCGGATGGTATTGAGTTAATCAGGAGATATTATGGCCTGCAATGCAACAACAACACAGAAGATCCAACAAGCACTGCTGTCTTGCCCATCAGCAGCACTGACAACAGTGAACATGGTGAAGTAAGCTCGTATATCAGGACAACAAACAGTAGTGCCTCACTCACTACAACAAATAGTGAATTAACAACCAGCACTGATGATAAGGCGATCACTAGTAGTTCTAGCAAAGGGGACGTCGACAGCAAAACCAATAGCGCAACACCATCCAGCACTTATAAGGCGAGTGGCGTCGGTGTTGGTGATTGTGACGTCGACAACACCACCGATAGTGAAACACCAGTCGGCACTGATACGGCGAGTGACGACAGTGCTGGTGATGGTGACGTCGACAGCAAAACCATTAGCGCAACACCATCAAGAACTGATATGTTGACCACTGATAACAGTGGCAATAAAAGTGAAACAAAAATTAAATCATCGCCATGCACCAGTTTTGCTACAACTAGAGACGATGGTAAGTGAACACTGGTAATATCACTTAGTACTATATATTGTCAGATGAGGGCAAGAAACTTGCATCTGCAAACACTGCATAATATGATCTTCGGTCAGTCGCTTTTGAAATGGTTCTTCATGTTACGGTGTCACTTGACGAACCATTTTAAGAGCCTCTGACATATAAAAGGTGAATTTTGAAAGTGTTATCGCATTCTATTGACTATATTGTTGAATAAATATAACATTGGCAGCCATTTCTTGCACTTTCATGAAGATATGGTTTTTTGTAATGTATACTTAAAATGTGTAATCTTTTTGAATCTGTTGATTATATTTATGTATTTATTATTATTATTACTATTATTATTATTAGTGTTGTTATTATTATTATTGTAAATATATTGTTATTATAATTATTATTATTAATATTATCACACTAAAAGTGCAGTTAAGGGGAATATAATTCCCCTTAAGATATGCGTTTTATTCCGTCTTTTGTTCCTAAGGGGAAAATCTTTTGTTTGATATTGATTAAAATGTTGTTAGGGGGAAAGTTCTTAACATGGGAAATTCCCCTTAAGTATTTCATTAATGTTATTATTATTATTATTATTATTATCGCTACTATTATTACTAAAACAGCGTTTTGAACTTAGCGAGAACAAGAACATGTGAATCAAGTCAGACATCGACATGTGTAGGGGAGAGCGAGGAGACAAGCGAAAGCTGCATCAAACGTAAGCTTTTTATGTTTTGAATTTAAACAGTCGCGTTTTCATGTTCTATATCCATCTCCTCTTCCTCCTCCTTCTCCTCCTCCTCCTCCTCCTCCTCATCATCATCATCATCATCATCATCATCATCATCATTATCATCATCATCATCATTGTCATCAGCAGCAGCAGCAGTAGCAGCAGCAGTAGGAACAACAACAACAATACATACCAGGCATGCGGTCATTAAACACATGGTGAAATGTCAATGTCACGAATAATAATCGACTCATAGTCGATCCAAATTAAATAGACCCTCGGTTTTTCGGATTTTTTTCAGTAAATATTAAACTTCAAGAAAAGTCATCAAAGAAAAGTTGTTTGTCTTCTCTTGACCCAAAAGGATTTTATTTTCATGTTTATTCATTTTATATAAATATGTCCGATTCTATTCAAATTTCTAAATTTCGCCCACAATCAAAAGATAATCGTATTCATCTATATAGTCGCATCGATCAGAAAACTTTCAATGGGCCTATTCGATTTAATAAACAGGTATGCGCCTAAATGTGCGCTTTACTTATAAATAGTAAAGTTAAGGGTACAGTCAATCCTTATCAATTCCTCATTTTCAGAGTATTTCATATAAAAATATGCATTTCTAGAAGCAAATTTGCAATCTGAACATGATGGTGAGGTCATTTTAGACCAAAATCTGAAATTTTGGGCCAAGGTTCAAAATAGGTCTAAAAAGGTCCTGAAATCATGTTAGCCCAAAATTTTACGAGAAAGGTTTATTCTTATTCAGAACCTAGAAAGCAATATTTAAGAATGCATAACTCAATACCAAAATTTGACCAAAAAATGAGATTTTTGGTTAAAAAAAATATATTTTGATCTATTTTAGACAAGAATAAAAAAATGAGAAATATATGCCCCTAGATTTCTAGGTTCTTAAACTAAAATAGTTCGAAATTTTACAAAAGAAAACATTGGTTAATATACCCAGCAGGCCTACATGACGCTCAGATTCCCCTATAGTGCAATGCTTTTGTGTGGCGATCGTTTTATCTTTTGTCAAATTTGTTACGTGTGATCCGATTATCACCCAGATAAGTGAATCACGCTTTCTGGTTTGGAACTATTGATTTACGGGCTAAATGTGATATCCAGGAATTTTTTCAAGGGGGTGCGGGTTTTCAAAAAGTGGACTTTAGAGGAGAATTTTCCGTTTGGGTCGACTCCAAACTAATTTCAGTGGTTTTCTAAACGTGACAAGCTAAAAAAAATACATAAACAAAATGAAATGAAATAAAATAAAATATCAAAAACCAAAACAACAACAAAAAAACCTTTTCAGTAATTTTACAAGCGTTTGGTGTAGCATTTATCAAAAAAGCAGGTATTTTTGTGCTTTTTGGATTATATTTTGTGTACCCTTTTCGAGGATTTTTGTGGACCTTTTTTGCACATTGTCAAATTTAGGGTAGTGACTCCATGGATACGGCCTTGCTTCCCAGTAAAATGTTGGGCCAAAAATAATATTATTTTGAACCTGAGAGCCAGAATTGCATATTTTGGTCCAAAAATGACCTCACCATCATGTTCAGTATTAAACCTGCTTCTAGGTTCTCCGTTACATAGTAAAAACCATTTCAGAAAATTAAGGATTGACAGTACCCTTAAATCAGTTCCGTAGCGTTATTGATTATTTTAGTTGGTTATCTTAGGGATGGGGCTGGTATTTAAAATGCGTTGTTTTGTTATTCTGATCTAACCTTTTCTTCTTATTCTTATTTAGGCGTATATAGCCATTGGATATTTCAAATTTGCATTGATTACCTCAATGACCCTCATTTTCAAACTTGGACGATGCCTTTTCATCTATGTCGTGTACAAATGACCCCCTATTTGCTGTGCGTAAGTTAGTACTGGGTGACCCATACCTTTCATCTTGCCTGCCACACTTAGATCAACCTGTAACAATCTACCTACAAAAATCGTTAGTGGAAGTTTCCAAAAGTTTACATCATTAATGGTGCCCGATGTCACAACAGATCATACCAAAGAGAGGCTGAAATTGTGCAATTTGTAAAGATTTGACCATTTTGGAGTATATGTATACTTCAAAATCTATAAATATTGTTGGGTTAAGAGAAGACAAACAACTTTTCTTTCATGACTTTTCTTGAAGTTTGATATTTACTGAAAAAAATCCAACAAACCGAGGGTCTATTTAATGTGGATCGACTATAGTCAATCTATAAAAAAATTAATGGGGGTACGTGGACACAATTGCAACACAAGATTTTATGGTTGAAATTAACTGTTTATGACCTCCCGAACATCATATTCAAAATGTAGGAAAATATAAGCTTGTCAAAGTTGCTTAATTTGCATAAAACAAAATGGCTGCCAAAACAAGAGAGTGAAATTTCAAATTTGGTCAAATCTTGTTCAAAGTCAAACCAACGTGTTCCTCTCATCACAAGGAAGCAGAAAAAGTATACTTTTACTTATGTCTGAAATATGGTTCTGGAGTTATAGCTAAAAATGTAAAAGGTCATATGGCCATGGATGGGGTTATAGCAACAAACACCTACCAACAACCCCATCCACCTACCTACCTACCTGCCTACCTGCCTACCTGACTATCTACCTAAATAATCTTAGCTAACTAAACTAAACTATTAAAACCCAGTTAACTAACTAGATTTAATTGACTAACTAAACTAACTTGACTAGTAGACCAACTTAACTAAGCAGCAAATATAAACAAAAAAATTATATATTTACTTTTACATTATAGATATTGATTTGATTGGAAAGACTGCTTCTATGAGCAGTATGTATAAAACGTCACCATACACACTTACAGATGCAGACGGAGCTGTTGATGGCGATACCAATGGCGATTATTATGCAGAAACGTGCATACATACTAGTAAGAACATTTGATAGGCACATGTTGAACATCTTGTTTGATCATTTTTCCAGAGCACCTTTATTGTTTATTTTTGTTTCAAAGCAACATTTTTTTTCAAATGTCAAAATATATCTTTAACTGAAAACTTCCACTTGTCTACATGCATGATTATATCCAACCCTTAGTCATGCATTACGAAACATGAAAAGAACCGCTGTGCAAACTAAGTAGACTTCAGATCATGAAGAAATTATCTAAATCATAAACAATAAAATACGTGGTTTTCTTTTGTTTGCATATAAATAGCTATTTTTGCCTTGATTGAATGCTTGATATACAAGTACATTTTACGAATGTTCATATTAGACGGACACAAAGGTAGATATTAAAAACGGGCTCAAACGGGGAGATCTCGGAATTTTTGTGTTGTCGGCAAACAACATGAGATTATTACACTATCATCCAAAATCAACATTTAAACTATTATGGTAATTTAGTGTAGATTTACAGTCCTCAATTATTATATATGACCCAGGTTATTAATTTACGGAACTTCCCCGGTTTTTTGTTTTCGATTACGATATTACTTACGGGAAATGTCAGTAAATTAAGTGACCCGTATATTCCCATTGGCCGTAAAAAAATTTTACAGTGTACAATCTGTCAAAATTTGGGGGAAAAATTGATAGTCTGAACAAATCATTAAACATGACATTACGTCATCTCGTTCGGAAAAAGGACAGTAGCTTTAAAAGCCCCTATAATTTTGCATATCATCTTTTTAGCCCCACCAACACCCCTCCCCCCAAAAAAGATATCGCTGATAAAAAAAAGACACGCTAGTAAAAATATATCTGTCATATCCAAACCTTTACGACCATATGAGTATGTGGAGGATGGGAAAATGTTTCGATCAGAAATTTGCAGCCAAACACATTTATTTGATAAGCTTAATTTCTGCTGAAGTGTACAGATTTAAATGATTATCATATTTTGAAGATTTTACATGGAATAACAATAAGGTTTTTCTGGTACTTATTACCGAAGACCTTGGCGCAAAACGCATCCAAGTCCACATTTGGGCAAATTAAGCTATCACTGGTTTTATGTTCCCCTGGGGTAAAAAATATAGAAATTACTTGTTTATTGCAAATCAATTTATGGGAACTTTTTTGAAGGAGAAACATCGTTTAATAATGTTTCGGTTACTCGGTGGCTCAATCCGCCACTGGCTACATGGATCTAAAAATGCTGCGATAAAAATCGCCTCAATAGCCCGGTTTGATTCAGCAGTCATTTACAAAGCCATCGATGACTCCTCCCCTCCGTCTGTTACTCTACTCAGTGGCGGCACCAGCATCTCAATTCTGGGGGGGGGGGGAAACGGGGGGCAAGACAAATTTCTGGGGGGGCAAAAAATGTTGGAAAAAATAACGTGCGCGTAGCGCGGGGAAAATTATTGTTTGATGCTCATTACTCAAAGTGTTGAAAAGCAAACGTTATTGCAAATACACACTTATAGTGAAAATCATTTGAAACAATATTTGACGGAAAAGGTTATATCAAGGTGTTGTATATTTCACTATGTTACAATGTGTAAAAGAGGTTTCAGCTAACTATTTCATGATATTATCACTCTTATAATAGCCAGTTTGTAACCTCAATAATTAAGATCTTTTATATATATAATAGCAAAGACATACCATATTTATATTTCTGTTTCTATGATTTAGGCTTTAGATTAGACGGAGGTATTGTGCGTGTGGGACCAAACCAAGACCATACACTGAACGCAGAATGTGAGTCGCCTATTGATGTAGGTTCTGCCCAAAAGATCGACGTTGTATGTAATCTTAAAGGAAGATATTTAAGTGTAGAATTACCTCATAATGGACCACTACATATTTGTGAGGTCAAAGCATTTGAATGCATTAGATGTGCGATAGAGTCAGGTGCTGCACCTTGACATCTAACATTAATAATATTATCTATTTCTGTAAAGCCGGTTTGGACAATCAGTCATTTCTATATATATATCGGGTGTATCAAAATTCTTTGTACCCAGAAATTGTTATTTTCAAAAAAAATATTAAAAATAGAAAGAGTTTTTTAATTGGAAGTTTTTGTTTGAAGTTTTGTTTTGAAGTGAGTAGCAGAATGTCTTAGCTTTATTCTCTGAAAGTTTCAAGGCAATTGAACACTATTTTCAAGAGTTATAGTAATTTATTGGATGATTACAGATTTACACAAATACCATACACACTAAACTTTGTCTACCGATGTTAGTTCCTGTCAAATGGTATCCAAAATAGGTGGATAATATTCTCGTATGTCTTCGATATTGACAACCAAAGTGGGCTTATTTAGTACCATACAATAGCTAAGGGTCTATTATATCCATTCATGACAAAATAATGACAATTGATCAAGATGTTACGTATTTATGACGTCATAAATATGAAAATTGTGATTTTTTTGGGGAAAAAATGTGAACAATTTAAATTTTGCTATAAAAGTTCTAAATATCAGAGTTTCTTGGGTATTTTTGCTATTACAGAACTACTACGATGACACTTTTAACATTTCTTGTAAGTTTCAGCTCAAGTGCATTTTGAGATTTTTCAAAATGACAAATTAAAAATATCCGTAGTGAAAACCACAAACTGCCCCAACACCTGAACTTTGACGGCTAATCTTACTCTGTTGAAAAATCCTCCGATTTTATGACCGCAATTAATTCATTTATAATTGCTTAAATGTCCAGGGTCAGTTATTTTTGCATTCTTATGCACAGTACTGCTTATGCAGCAGAAAAAACCCAAAGGTATGATGTATCCGTCAGGAGGGTTAAATCAATTCAATGCTCAAACACACGCATTTCGACAATAACACTATTTTTCTTTAAAAGTATGTAACTTTTGAATGCAACATACTATTGCCATGAAATAAAATTCTTAGACAAATTGAAACTACACAAAAATTGAATATTTAAGTATTTTTATCAACATTTATTCCCATAATTGTGAAAAATATTCCGAAAAGTATACAACATCAGGGTACAAAGAATTTTGATACACCTTGTATATATAAGGTACAAAGAAGGGGCAGCGTCATCTGAACTCATGAAGCTAGAAAAGGAGCTATACTCTTGACGAATGCTCCCCAATTTGAAACTAGCCCCTGTACCTTCTGCATTGAAATAGATCCATCAGGCTTGTTCATTGTTCAATATAAGATAAAAGTTCTTCTAGCAAATCTAATCAAATTTAAGTTTTACTGTAATTGACATTTTATATCATTTTATATATATCGTTCATCGGCCTTACTTCATTTAATGCAATAACAGAGTACATCATGTTATCGCGATAGCAACATAATGTTATGAACGCACCCACACGCCACAACAAAACCGTAACACAGAATTTGAAATGCTGATCAAATCATGCAAATGATATTATGCTCCAATTGTTTACAGTAGAAAATGTTCTTTAATCATGAAGCATGATAAGGTATTTAAAGCGATAATAATGTGTGGGTACTTTACCTCTTAAGGACGATCGCGGTGATAAGTTCCTACCTGTAGATTTTGTTTATTTTTGTTTGTTAATAAATAAGAGTCCAAACTTCAAAATTCAGCAATAAAAAATGGGGGTCACCAAATCATCTAAGTGCGCTATTACGTCATATATGATGTCGTTATTTTCCTTTTAATTGAGGATAACTTGAAAACTCGAGCGTTAGGTTTATCAACGTAATTTACTTATTTTTTATCTGTTTGATGTTATAAAACCAAATTTCGACATTCCCGGCGATGAAATTACTTTTGTTAGATTTTACCCCATTTAATTTAATCTCTAGCTATCTTTTGAAAACAGTCGGTGACTCCATTTTGACATTCACAATTGACCAGCAAAAATTCTACAGGTAGCAAATATTAGAAATATCAGCATTTTGTGGTACAGGAAATCACACGTAAAAAGGTTCGTCACTGAAGGCCCATTAGCTCGGGAGCGCTCGTAGCTACTCGTTACTATTTCGGCGCTTACCCGGAAGACAATGCGTAAGAACTAGCGCGCGCGTTGTGTTTTGCGTATTAGGCGCAAATCTTACGCTTAGATACCACGCGTGCGTTTTGTCAAAATCTTCCCGCCACTGACCAACAGCTGAGTCTGTAACGCTGCCATCTGTTGGTAAAAATTAACACCGCGATTCTCTTTAATGAGGATAAGATGAAATCCTACCCATTCGTTTTTATACATTTCAATATGTCATTGCTTTCCGTATTTGACACGGATAATATGCATGAAAATAATTAGCAAAAACGCTCCAAATAACAAGACCGTGACACTTGAGTGGTGTGTAGAATTACCCTCACGTAGATTGAGATATGTTGGTACCAAGGAAGTTTTATAACTTCCTTGGTTATATAACTACCTTTACCTTGGAAGATCCTTTATCTAGAGACAACACAGGGGAATATTGCACTGATGTACAAAAACATTTAGGATATTAAGCCTGGTCAGAGGATTCTATACCTACTTGAGAGTTCTGTCTCATTAAATCTTCATCTGTATGTTATAACTTGTGGATTAAATTTGCGACAATTCCCAGCTTCCAAATGAATTTTGAATTTTGTTGTTAAGTAGCAGGTTGCTCTGAGCGCTGTCCTCTCAACAGAATTCAGTGCTTTCTAGAAATATTCCCTATGTAGTTGTGCCAAAGAACTTGAAGCATGGTTTGTTTGAGTGTGGTGTTTGTGAAACTCTGATGACAGGAAAGTATTTATATTCCCGACCAGCTTCTTGTCCTTTATAGATCAGGTCTTTATATTTCAACTTCTTCCTGAGGTTGGCTTGTGCTAAGTTCTCCTCAACCGGGAGTTCGATAATAATGCCCTGCATCTCTGATGGTGAATAGACTTAGACCCTTGACACTTCATTCCAGACATTTTACAGCTCCATCACTTTATGTAATTTTGATGCGAGAAAAACGAATGATTAACTAAACCATAGAAAACCGTGGCTCTAAACTGGCGCTGCGGTTCAACGAACAAAAACATTCCCGATTTTTGAGATGTCAGTATTACCGAATATATAACGGTCCTCAACGGTGCGCAAAATCAATATACGTATAAAAGTAATTTTTCAACCCTTGAATAGCAACTGCCTCAGTGACGCAGTCGGTAGCGCTGTCGTCCGAGAGAATAATAATTGATGTGGGTTTGAGTCCCGGTAAGGCTGTAATGTTTGCGAAGGAATTTTTAATTTAAATTAAATTGATGAAATAAAAATAATCTAATCTTGAAAATTAAATTGAAAAAATAAATAACTAATTGAATAAAGAGCATCGACAACCATCGCAAATTTCAATATCATACTGCCCTGTATAAAATCTGGGACGCAGAAATTAAAAAACAAATTGGAGCCACGGTTTTATCGAATTGTCATTTCCTATATTCATCCTCCTTGAAAGACTGTGATGACTGATCTTCTTGAGGTTTATTACTATTTCAGGAGGGAACATAGCTCGGTGCTTGTCCTCAGCCCAAACAACTCGCCAATCCTCACAGTTTCCAATAGACTTTTGCTTGTTGCTTTTCCTGCCAGTCTACATGGCATGCCCCACTCAATAAATTGTTCTCCATTCCAATGTTGTTTACCACGGTAACACATAATTATGACTATGTATATATTTGACTTTGCATTGATCAATGTACTCTAAACTTGTAAAACACTTACTTAAAGATCACAAAACATGTTTAGACACTAAAACATAACTGTATACTAGTATATTATTGTTGCACAATATGTAGATTTTGCTGTTGTGCTGAATACAATATAAAGGAAAAAATAATGATTAAATAGTTTCTTAAGAAAATCGTTAGCACTTCTTCAAAACGCAAAAATCTTTCACAGGTGTATCAAAATATAATGGTGAAATATGAAATACATGTTTGTCAAAATATTCAAATTATAATAAGAAAGCAGTTCTTTACCTCGTGAAATATGAAATGTCTATTTCATATACACACCTATATCACTGTAAGCTCTCATGACATCCATCGCCCTGAGGGCAGGCTGCCGGTATTTCGCCTGCAGTCAACATAGGTCTTGTCATTTTTTGTTTCAAAATTTCAACTTTAATCATATGTAAGCTCTCAGGGTAACCATCCTGAGGGTAGATTGCTGGTTACCACCTGCGGTCGTTTTTAATTATTGTATCTGTGTTGTATTTTCTATTATTGTAGTATTACGATTACTTTGTTAATGAGCTTAGACCTTACTTCAGAATAAGCGAACTGTAAAAACAATATGTATGTATGTTTATATTAGTAGATGTTAGCTTGCTTTGGCTAGTTGAATTTTGGTAAGGTTTCAAGCCATTTGAAAACAACTGTGCCTCCACATGTCTACAATACGTTTCTAGGCACCTTTGTGTTCTTATTATCACGTGTCTCATCGAGTGTGACGTTCTAAATCCAAAATGATTAAAGGAGTCTTATCAGCGACATCTCGTCTGAGTCTGATATCAAATTGTAATGCATCTATCATCCTTTTTATTTTATTATTATCATTAATATTAAAAATTTTAAGCATAAACGATGTATAATAGTCCCAGTTAGGGTTTTCATTCGAACAGGTATGGTTTCGGAAAGGGTATTCATTCGAACAGAAATGGTAGATTCATGGTCTCAGATGGGGTATCATTTCACTCAATTTTTGGTCTCAAATAGGGTCATCTTCGGGACCGGCGGAAC
>JXSR01S028234.1:1885-14207 GCA_000969725.1 Ophiothrix spiculata | reverse complement strand
TACGCAAATATCTAATAATATTTTGATTAGACCATGTACATGTATAGGGTTGTATTATATATATAAATACAACATGGTTTGGGAGGAAGTCTGGATCATCCAACACCGAGGGACAGTATTTTGCAATACTTTTCCGAAATAAACTATGTTGTATTTATTTTATTACACATCAAAAAAGTCAAAATATAAATTGGAAATAAATCTAAAAGTAAACAAATTTAGTACGGAGATATCTGTACCTTTGTCAATTATTTTTTAACTGCTAATTACCCTAACAACTGAAAATTGCTTTAGTAAATACCAGTACACAAAAAAGGTAATTCTAAAGTATTCTCTAATTATTTATAGACCCGTAACTGTTCTTCCATGTTTCTAGAAAAATTCTAGAAAGATTGATGTTTATTAGATGTATGGACTACATTGACGAGAAAAAGATTTTAAATGAAAAACAATTTGGTTTCAGATCAAAACATTGAAAAGGAGGTTTTTTCTTACATTATATTTCCTTGCTATATTTTTAACGAGAAAAAGGAAAAAGCCTCACAATATCCGGGGTTTTTTTTCGTTTTTCTTATGCAAGTAAGATAAAGGAACAAACAAAATCAAGAAAAAAGAGGATAATCATAATACTTGTTTCCTTGCAGCATTTAGCACAAGGATAAAGGAAAAAATGCTCACAATGATCCTTTTTGTTTTTCTTATGCGAGCATGAAAAATGAATCTAAAAATTTACGAAAAATTGCCAATTTCTAAATGTTTGGTTTCTTTGCTACATATTTAAACAGAAAAAAGAAAAATGCTTGTAACAATTATGGATTTTTCATTTTCCATTTGCAATCACGAAAAACGGCAAAACTAATTTAAGGAAAATGAGATTAATCGAAATATTTACTATCCTTTGTATAATTCTTAACAAGAAAAAATAAACATGTTGTCTGTGATCATTTATTCAGTAGCACTTTTAAAAGCTGCAAATGGATACACGTACCTTTGAACGTGTGTTTCCGCAGATAAAATAAAATAAAATGTAACTTTTCTGCAGTAACTTATGAATTCCAGAATGAAATGTGTTACTGGGTCATGTCATGTTGTGTATGTTCTTCTAGCAACATTTGAAAACCACCACGGTCGTTTGGCATTCTTAAGAGAATGCATTTGTATTAAGTCTACAGTCCCTTTTTCGTATCGCTCAGCTGAACGTCATGTTTACTGTAAGTTTTTAACTACTTTCACCTTATCAGAATATTATTTTTTTCGCGTACTTATGGAATAGAGTCTCTAGTTTATACATGAATCTTTACTAGTGATTTCACATCCATTATAAAGGTCTAAATGACGTCAATAGACTACTTCGAAAAAGTTGACCGTTTTTCGCCGAAACCTCATAATTTCATTGATGTTCGAACAATTCGATTGTTTTCGAATTTTCACCGGTTATAGGCTTGATACTTTTTATTGAATTGTTGTGGCGCCAATTACCTGTATGACTGAGCGGTACCATTTCCCCCGGTTTACTCTGGTCAAGGTAATTGCTAACTGCGCGCTTTAACGCATCCGTGACTTGCTATATAGGCGAATGAAAAGCCCTCTCCGTTGTAGAATCAAGAAAGTCTCCTGCAGCATGTCACGTAATGTGATTGCTTTGTCCAAAATGGTCTCTTGCAGCTGAATTCGGATTGCAGTTAGTAAGTGGAATGTTGTAGAGTAGTTAATAAATGTAAGGTGCCTATGATTGTGTAAGCGTTTCCGTTCATGTATTGTGATAATTGGTCTCGTGTTAGGGCGTTAGCCAGACGTAATTTAATTCAAGTGTGGTACACATGGGAGATCCACCGTTTTGTTACAACATTTACTTAGGGCCCCAGCGTCGACAAACTCGCTAGAACTACGAAATCCAAGCCGAAGATACTTCGACCAAGCCGAAGACATCAACCAGGCCACCTCTCTGCGAGCGAGTTGCCTGCGAGTCCCCCCTATACGCTGTGATAAATATAATCCGGCGTCATAATAGAATTACAAAAAAATATTGTATAAATATGTGGTGTTGATTTTGAATGATAATGTAACAAACCCGCGTTGTTTTGCCTGAAAATCCAGACGTTAATTACGACTCTGAGATTGTTCCGTTTGAGCTGAGAATTGCTT
This sequence comes from Ophiothrix spiculata, assembly GCA_000969725.1. Lineage (NCBI taxonomy): Eukaryota > Metazoa > Echinodermata > Ophiuroidea > Amphilepidida > Ophiotrichidae > Ophiothrix > Ophiothrix spiculata. Next base: position 12,062 of record JXSR01S028234.1, on the reverse strand, counting down.
GTTTTTAGTCATCATCTACATTTTGTCTGATATAAGCATTCGCATAATTTACTTACAAATTAAGCATTCCGTTGAGGCAAAAATTGCAATTTTTATGTAAACAAAAGAAAAATGGCATTCTAATGTTAATGCTTTAGATTTCAGTTCACGATCTCAATGCTGCCTGGATAGCTCAGCGGTAGATCCCTCGTTTCGTAATGCATGACTAACCCATGCCATATCCATTGTTCGAGTCCCTGCAAATTTAGTGGAAACTATTTGTCTTTTCATGATTATAAAATAGTTAGGATTCACATTTTCCTGAGCAGATGGAGGTCATTTACCCTTAAAGAACAAAACTTTGTACCGTCTTACCAATCATTTTCAAACTTGTTGTTGTTTGTGGGGTGTGTTTTTAGGTTTTGCGAGTATATTTCAACTTTTATATTTTGTTTGTCATGAAATAGTCATTATACATTGGGCGCGAAGCTTCTGAAAAAGGGCAGTCACAAATACAAGTTCGCCGCCGGGTCTAAAATTCGGTTTGGATAAAGACTTTCTGTTGAAAAGGTTGAAGTGCGAGTCATAAAATTGCAAATTTCAAGACAAGGAGATCCAAACATCATACAAAAAGTCTTCATTTGGAGTCAACTTTATATAAAAATCTAAACTTTCCGCGGTAATTCACGCTAGTTTGACGCAAGTTCTCAAGAAACAAATACACATACCTGTACCCATCAACCTCACAGAGAATCCCGGGAAAAAATCAGGGAGAACACTTACAGAATCAACTTTCTGGAGTCAATTTGGGTTCATCTTCAGCCTTCCTCTAATTACTGTTTAAGTTTCTGACAACACACCGACACGAAATAAATCCATGACCGTTAAGGTTGCTGTGTTTTGAGGGTAGTCTTCTGTAAAATATATTATATAATAAAATGAATGCAACACGCCTACTTTGATAAATAGATTGAAAATGCACAGTTTACGAAGTCTACATTTATTGAATTACACACACTGATACGTTTTGTTAATTAAAAAAGTCGATTGACATTTACAAAAAAGGTAGATATTGTATACAATGTGACAAATATGAACGTAAATGTTTGAATGACAATTTACACCATGATAACAATTCAGCATTAGAAAAAATATGAATGAAAATGTCTACAAACTACAAAAATGACTAAGTTTATCAGCGCGTAATGTAAACATTAATTTAACATCTATGTCTGGCCTCCGTACAAATCAAAACGCATTATGTGCGAAATAAAAAAAAACATGATAGACACTTCCATTTCACTTCAAACCACTCCCATGCTAAAAGGTTATATGTACAATATGTGAAACGTTATACATCAAAAGATACAAGTTGTCTACCTTTAGCAAAATGTTCATTTTCATCTGAAAGGGAATTATATAAGCTTTAAAGTTGTATGACATGACCTCATCGTTTGCAGAACCGAAACATGATGAGCATTAAAAAATAACCAAAAAAAAAACCAATTGAAAAATTTATAAATCGCAATCCACACATATCACTCTATTTTTTCCATCTGTTGATTATGTTAGGCATGTCCATCAAATTTTATAAATGTTCAAATACATTTGGAATGTCTTTCATTGGAAAGATCATCAAATTTCCTTTAAAACGAGGGGTCAACCATAATCTAACGTTCATAATTAAGAAAGTTACAGCGAAAAATGTGTTGTTTGAAATGACAGAAAAAAGTTACCCTCTAGCATGGCAACACTGTACTGGGAATTGGAGCCCAATTGATTTAAATTTCCAAATTTTGTTTAACTTTTCTTGTTTTGAATTTTTTCACCCAAAATTGAGCTAATATGCAAAATAAAATGTAAAATGACACTTGAAAGGTTTTAAGACAATTTAAAATCAATTTCTGTGCCAATTATAGCATTAAATGTTGCCAGTTTTGTCACCCAATTAGCCCACCCAATATCAATTGAAGAAAAACAAAAAAATTGGTTGGAGCGTTTTCGTCGAGAGTTGTAATTTTTTTTTCAAACGGCAATTTCACCATTGTATCAAGCTGATATTGAATGGCTACAATCCAACATTAGAGGCTAAGATCTCCTAAGGAAGTGTTGTTTTGAAATGTTTTATTTCAAGTTTTTACTGTTGAATTCGGAAGCATAACATTTCCAAAAAGTGACTCATATTCGCCCTCAAATTTCACTTTTTTAACTTTGACTATACAGCAAACAAATACAGTAGAGAAGTAAATTACTTTCTGAACTACAATAATCATGCAAAAGTAGTTACCTCGGTGATTGCAAAACTAAGACATTTTGACTTGAATTGGCCATGTCACATTTCGGCTGTTAATGTAAAATTAGCTTGTGTGAGCACTTGCAAATGGATGCCAACTTTTTCAGAAAAAAGCGCCCTCACCTCACTAGCCAATGGGGCTTCTTAATTATGTATTAGCAACAGTAAGTATGACATTAATTGGCAGACATTTAACTCATGGACATTACATTATGTCTTTTGCTCACTATCTCGGGGAACCTCCCTATAGAGGGTTTGCACGTGACGTTATCGTACTCACAACACCATTTTCATTGGCCGGCAAACAGAAAGTCCCGTCATATTATAATCTTTAAGCAGTATCACGATACCAGATCATAACTGATGATGACAAGAATATACAGTACATTTTATTTAATTTAATTTTCAAGTCTTGATTTGAAGTCAATCACAAGTTACAGTCGATGTTGATGTCTTGTTTACATTACAAATTACTCCGACCCCACCAAGATGGCGGCGAGAACGGTTGCGTGTATGGTGCGTATCGCGTCGTGCAAACCCTCTCTGCCTAAACTCATAAGCGCCGGTATTATCTGAAATAGATGTGTGCGGCGACATAGAGCATATAGACCCAATATTTCATATATTTGGTTTTGGGTGTAATTTGGCGGGTAAATTAGTTTTCTTACAGCTGCGCTTACAACAGAAAACAATTGATGGGCGCTTTTTATTGCTTTCAGTCATATTAGTTGAGCGTTACTTTCGGGCACCTTCGTGTATTTATTTGACACAGGACACAAGCTGTGCAACGCCTTATATCGGAAATACTTCAAACATTGGACATTTTTAAATACATGAACACCAGATGTGAGTATAAATTTTATTATATAATACAATATTATTTTCGTCATGATATGCATGAGGTTTAAGAAAAATATATCCGTAGCAACACATTAAACAGACTGGTTGAAAAAATGTGTCAAAACTCCATGTTTTATTTTCTGACGTAGAAATCAAATTTTGTCAGGAAAATTGCTTAATTTCGACATTATACGGGCTCTAAAATGCTACATATTGATAAAACCTATATATGCTTAACGGAGAACGATGAGAAGTCTTTATTGTCATTATATTTAATTTTGATAAACAACTTGTTGATATTTCATGTCATTTTAAGTGACACGTATGACGGAAAATGGGTGTGTGAAATTACACGCAGTACCCCGTATATTCATTTAGTCTTGTATTGCATTGTACATTTTGAAGCACATACGTATTTCCATTGCTATTCTCTGTAATTCAACCTACCAAAATTTTAACGAAATCGAGTCATAAGAAGTGATTGAAATGTTGCCATATATTACGAAATAGCATGTTGACGCCATTTTGAACTTGATCCTGGATGTGAAATCACTAGTAAAGGTATTTGTGTAAACTAGATACTCTAGTCATTGTGTACGCCAAACATTGAGATATTCTGACATCAAAACTTGCAGTAAACATGACGTTCATCCGAGCACGACGGTAAAGGGACAGTAGCTATAAAATGATACCCTGTGAAAATTGAAGTTTGGGTTTTGAAACGTCAATAATGATTTTATTATTTTTTTTTAATGATTGGCAATTTTAATTTTCCTCTCCAAATTAGCACGACCGACAACCTGTACCATTTGATGTAACGCGTCGTTTGTACGCCACAAATGGATATCCCTATTGTTTTACATGCAAATATTATGGTGTGTTATTTAGCCAAAAATTTCACATTTATGGTATTTCAATGCACTAAAACCTTTGATTTTCTAGAAAACAATTAAATTTTCTATCATTTAAGAAGCTTTTCAGATGGGGTTGAGTTGCTTGCTTTTCGCTAGAGGGCAGCAAATTTTTACTATGTTAAGAACGGCCCATTTTCTGGATGATTTTTGCGTACTCAATTTAGAGGGCAAATTACCAGATTTTTGCACATGTCTGGGATAAACTGAGTTTTTTGAATTGCATCAACATTTGAGAGGAGACATCTGAGAAAAAAATTCTAGAGCAAAATTAACCCACTCAACCCACATTTTCACTACTCTGAGATGCTTTAGAGAAACCGGTGTGTCGTGGCGGCGCCCACTGTCTAAAAGTAGTGCTGGGCAGTACCAATTAGTGGTGTGGAATCTGTAGATACTACTTTTAGTTGATCGTCTGCTCATCTCCATTACAACCCCCATGCTAGAAAGTTCTATGTACATATGTTTCATATAGCAGATACTGCGTTTAGTTATCAATATTCATTGATCGTCTGCTCATTTCAGCAGGAATCTTCAAAGGTAAAAGAACGCATCTTTCATGCAATCTGAAATATAGATACTTCCTTTTTACTTTGTAAAGCAGCTGTAATAAACAACACGAGCATGAATCAGAAAAATTGTTCCCGGAGAACATTTCAAGATCATGAAAAGTAAATTTATTTAGAAAAGTAGCTTGTCTACCATAAGCAACAACGAAAGAAAATGCTTAGGGTCATTACAGCCAAGTTGACCTTCTTTAACCTCAAATTATTGACATGCTATTCCCTCTAGTCCTGTCATTTTTGTTTCGCTTGATCATTGATTTCTTTTTTTTTCAACGCAAAGTTGAAATATCAAAGAGTGCAATGAAGTAAAAATAGCAAACACAACAAATCGGCTTTCTGTATCAATTCTTTTTTGAATTAATTAATTTATGTAAACAACAGAGTGTTCATTTTTCATGTTCAAATCTGTAATTTCCACACATGTAACGGTTACCATGACAATAATATGTCGATTCTGAGTTTTTGGGACACGGGCTTACAGGACATAAGTCATTAACTGGTCATATTTTTTGTTTCACACAAATACATTGGTAAAACCATGCCCATTTGTATTCAACGGATCGTAACTCTGAATATATACACTTAAAACCTACAAAGTTAGAAATTGCTGGAAAGCTTACTTTCCGAGGATTTCAATTTTACCTAAAAAGTCTAATTTTTACGGATGGGTAAAAATTATACAGGGTACAAAATAAAATAAAAGTGCATTTTGGTCAACCAACTTGGCACAATGAGATTTTGTTGGGGAAAGGTGTATCCAGATGACACAAACATTATTTGAAGGATGTAATGATAGCCTTCCATAAAATAATTCGTTTGGTGACCAATCTCATTGTGGTCAAAATATTGAGGATGGTCAAAATCTATGAAACGACTCATTAATTTTTGGGACATGTATCGGTCAAAAGTTTTTTCATGCATACACTACCTAAAAATTAATCACATAATTGGATTCCTCGGCAAATTTTCTTTTGAAACATGTATAACTTTTACCATTTACGTCGACTCGGTCAAAAGATATGTCGTTTCAAAGTTTTCGAGTGTAAATGCATGTTTTGTACAGTAATGTATAGAGAAAATTACCAACATATAAGGCATTAAGAAACAACAAAATTTGGATGACATGTCAATATTCGACACATGCTTTAGCATTATACATACCTCATTGAAGTATATTCAAAAAATTATGATCCCAGCATTTTTATTTTCAATAATACATGTGTTTATAAATCATAACTTTCGTACACTTTTGCATGTAATCCTATGGGCGCCACCCCCACCGGCGCCACCCCCACCGCCTCCACCCTTGACCCACTCGACATTTGGGTCAATTACTTCACAATTGCTAAACCTGTGGCTTTAATTCTTTTTTATTTAGTACCTGGATAAATTATCTTTAATATGATACCAAAAGTGTTATGGTTCGGTGACAGCTTCTATCAAAAATAAAGACATTTGTCATGATTTTAATGATTTCTTGAAACGGCTCCACTTTATTTGATATACCTATTCGTGACTTAGGTCCTACAACACTCCATGATCAAGATCTGGCAAATGTATAAGAATGCGGGTAAAAATATGCGCATGAACTTTTTAGGGGAATCATTTTGAAATTTGACTTCATTGATGATGTTGAAAACTATAAATTGGTTCAATTTCAGCGCAAAATGAACTTTAAGTTCAAACTGATATATCAAATTAGTTTTCCTTCCGTAAAAAAAATCCGTAAATGCAAATGCTAATATTTATGCATACTCAGTATTTTAACCATATTTGCCAAAAAAACCTTATATTATAAAAAAAATGTCTGGAAACTTTGCTGCCAGAGCCAAAAAAAGCGTTCCGTGATATCGTGCAGCAAATTTCGAGACACATTTGTTATTCCGTAAAATGAAAATAGCCTTAACATGAATTTGCAACTATACTATATATGTATAGGTGTTTCGAAGATCTTACGTAACCTGACCTACTTAGATCTGACATAGTCTTATCTGATGAGGTTTTTATTTGATCATAAAGCTATGAAATCATTTTTCTCACGTAGTGAGTATGGCCCCACTTTGACCAAAAACTCATGCCCATTTCTATGAGTACTTCTGCCCTGTCAAATGAATTACACCAACCACTTTCCACTGTGTTTAAGAGACCAAGTGAAAACACATGATCAACTCTTCCTCCGTACTTGTCAATACAAATGTACAAAGGTCACTCAGTGAATATTTGTGCTCAACCATGTTTAGTAACAGAGACCATGCACTATTGCTCAACAAAAGAAACAAGAATTGTCATTGGTCGATTGGTCATAAATGTGAACTCGTGAAGATTAATGAACAATCATTTTTTAACATAATCATTTGGTATACTTCTATTAAAAATTGCACTGTCTTGTGTTTGTTTTACTTTACAGATGTTGTTTGAGTATATATATGCTTATTTGCAATGAAAAATAATAGAACTATACAGTGATAATATGTAGGAATTTACCTGAGTAATATGATCTTGAGAAACCCTGCCTTATCACTTCATATCACTGCACTGGGCAAATGACTTGCATTTGAAAAGTTCACTGACCTCCAAGGTTGTTTATTAAAAATGTTTGTTTAGCAGCCACTTTATAATAGCAATGCAGGGCTTAATCAAAGATTGTGGATCATTATTTAGAGGAAATATTATGCAATTTATACTACTAAATGTGACTTTGAATTGCTAATTTTTACGTTTTCCATTAAAAATATAGAGTTTTCATATTTTACATATTTGAAGAAAGAAAATAAACTAAAATACCTGACCCAAATTTTTGGCATCGGTCGCGGAGGACAAACAACCATATTTTTTAGGCCTAATAGCTATGTTCACCGTCAAAAGTTGGTGGTCATACTTTGATTTGTATCCTGCCAGAAGGCCCTTACTCAAATTTGGTTTGGATTGGGATGTGCCTCTGGGAAAATTGAAAAGCCATTAATCCAAATACCAGTTTTCAAGAAAAATTGACCCATCCATAAACCAAATTTCGAGTCAAATTTAATCAAAATCTACATTTTGCGAAACATTTCTTCTTTTTTTCAAAATTATCTTAGGTTTTGAGAATAAATGTCAAAATTTGCGCCATTTGGCATAAATTTTAGAAAATTTTGAAGAATGAATCCATCGAAATACCACATTTTGCGAAGAAAAAGGACCGATTGAAATAGTAGCGCCTGATTTTGCTACCCGAATTTGCGGCACGTCCCCAATCGCCCTGTTTGTACTAAGTACCCCCGGGAATTTATAATAATAAATAATAATAATACAACAGCTTTTATAAAGCGCATTACATCAAAGTCCCTTAGCGCGTTACAAACAATAAAATACAAAATAAACAATGATATCAGAATTAGAGAGTATAGTTGTAAGTCTGATCTGCTAGTACACACATTAAAACCAAGATTGATAACATTTGAAAACATTATTGCCTTAAAAGATGTTAAAATCATGTTTGCCAAGTTTGCAACGTAAGAATTTTCATATTGCTATTATTACCTTACTTGGGTAACAATAGAATGGAAATGATGTTTTCTCATGGGAACTTGTACCCGGACTGCTGGCTGACGTGAGTTTGTCCTTTTTAAGGACTATTCTTGTTTAATTTATGGTAACATGAAAGTGGGGTTTCACTACCAATTGGTGTTATAACTAATAATTTATCTCCCCATTTCAATTTAATTATTCAGGCTTTTCGTATTTTTCGCTCGAAAAAGTATTAGAACTTTCGTATCGCATAAATAAGCGCTCACTGCACCCGCGGGATATAGACTAAATCCTTCAGTGTCTGAATGACTGTTTTCTCTCTCACGATCAATTGGTTGAAGAGCATACTTTTTAGGATTTAATTTATTTCGCGCCACATGCAACCGATTGTTTTCACCAGTGGTAAAATTAAACTGCAATAAAATTAGGCAACCACGACATTTTATTCATTAAGAATAATTGGAGCCATATGTAAGTTCCCAGAACTTTTTTCAAAAATCAGGAGATCCTAAATCATGAGAAAAAAACCTGTATTATGTAACAGAAAAAACTATGTCAGGGTGTGTCAGATTATTCGAGTCAGGTTACGGAATATCCCAGTATTTCGGCAAGTTTGGTTCCTTGTAATCACGTTTATTAATTAACTCTTAGTCTACTAATGGCGACTAGAGTCGCCAGTCAATCATAATCTTGTTAACAAAGAGACATCAATGTTGTACGTGAGAATAAGCACGTTGTAGACCAATTCTAAGGTACGTTGACTCTACATAAAGGTAGTAGAAAACTAACGTGAGCGTACCTTTGTACGTGTGTTTCTGCAGATAAAAGATTTTTTTTTGGGGGGGGGGAATTTCAAAGACATATCTGAATGATTTCTTCCACATACTATAAATTTCAATGGTTCTCATTTAAGTCACGTCAAATAATTTTCTAAACAACGTCTTAAAAAATTAACTTTCCCAAGTGTATCTGTTCCTATCTAGTTTGTAAGAGGCAACATACAAAGAGACATCAATGTTGTACGTGAGAATATGCACGTTGTAGACTAATTATAAGGTACGTTGACTCGACATTAGGGTAGTAGAAAACTAACTGGAGCGTGCCTTTGAACGTGTGTTTCTGCAGATAAAATGTAACTTTTCTGCAGTAAATTATGAATTCCAGAATGAAGTGTGTTACTGGGTCATGTCATGTTGTGTATGTTCTTCTAGTAACATTAGAAAACCACCACGGTCGTTTGACATTCTTAAGAGAATGCATTTGTATGAAGGCTACAGTCCCTTTTTCGTATTGCTCGGCTTAACGTCATGTTTACTGCAAGTTTTTAACTACTTACACCTGTCAGAATATTAAAGTTTTTCGCGTGCTTTTGGAATAGAGTCTCTGGTTCATACATGAATCTTTACTAGTGATTTCACATCCATTATTAAGGTCTAAATGACGTCAATAGACTACTTCGAAAAGGTATACCTTTTTTGCCGTAACCTCGTAATTTCATGATGTTCGAACAATTCGATTGTTTTCGAATTTTCACCGATTTTAGGCCTGATAATTTTTATTGAATTTCAAATAATATTTCATAAATACGTGGTGTTGATTTTGAATGATAATGTAACAAAATTACGACCCTGAGATCACTCCGTTTGAGATGAGAATTGCCTGTTTTTAGTATCTACTTTATCTGCATTTTGTCTGATATAAGCATTCGCATAATTTACTGAGCATTCCGTTGAGGCAAAAATTGAAATTTTTATGTAAACAAAAGAAAAATACGGCATTCTAATGTTGATGTTTTTGATTTCCGTTCACGGTCTCAACGCTGCCTGGGTAGCTCAGCAGTAGATCTCTCGCTTCGTAATGCATGACTAACCCCTGTCATAATCCATAATTCAAGTCCCTGCAAATGTAGTGGAAACTATTTCTCTTTTCATGATTAAAAATAGTTAGGATTCACATTTTCCTGAGGTCATTTACACTTAAAATGAACAAAACTTTGTACCGTCACACTAATAGTATTTTCATAATAAGTGACAAATTAAATAAAATCTTGATATTATGTGCACCCGAAATCCCATTAATTG
>JXSR01S028233.1:1903-17934 GCA_000969725.1 Ophiothrix spiculata | reverse complement strand
TGACAGCACTACTCTACAACATTACAGGTCACCAACCCCTAATTTCTCAAACTGAAAAACATCTTCTTGATAACAAATTTTACCTATGCAGTGTCTTCTTGGCTGTTGTATTCTCACTAACATTTGAGATGAAATACCTAGAATATACTATAACTGATGATTGTCTGAGTAAAAATTCTTCCAATCGACTAACATATTGATAAGTACTGTAAATCAAGAAATAATTGCGGAAAGAAAATTTTGAGAATTTCAGAATCTGGGTTTTTTGGCAGCATTTTAATTTCTCTAATTGCATCAGTATGCCATTGAAACCATTATTAATATTAAGTATTATTATATAAGTAATTTTGCGATTTTGGGGTATTAGCGAAATTAAATTGCTAGCAAATATTTCTTGTTTTACAGTATTCTGATCCTGGTATCAACAACAGATAGCATTAAAGTGTGTTGGCACTTTTGCAAACATGATCCAAATTCTACTGATAATTTTAAGCAAAAAAAGAATTAAATCTACTATCTTGGCGCGATAAGAATATATGGACACATGGATGCATTGTTATTAGTTTGCAATGAACAACTCTGTAGCTTGTTTGAATACCAAATTCGCGTCCAAAGACATTCGCTCGCCTGCAACATTTGCTGAGACTTATTCACTGAAATAAAGAGCGAATGTCTCTTACAACCATAGATTTACAGGAGAGATGAGATACCAGGCTTTGTATACCAGCCAGTGTAATGGCGTCGTCAGCCATGGAGCTCAAATTGGGGGTATTCGGGCCAACCTGCACGAAAAGCGTGTTTCAATGTTTGCGCATTATAACAAGATGTACGTGATGCATCCTCGGTAAGCTATCGGCAAAAACCCAAATACTTCCAATTTTGTCTCCATGCCGCAATAAAAATGGCGCCGTGCCTTGTATCTCCCCTTTAATCTATGATTACTATCCATAAATATTGTATAACCGGAGGAGAGTGAATATTTATCCCCCTCCAAGCTTTAGCATTACTCATCTCAGGGTTTAGCAAAGTGTGTTCTGGAGTTGGTGGGGATTCTAAACATGAGCAAATATCTTTGCAAAGAGAATGTCTTTGGACATACAGATCAACATAGTGGGATGAATTTGAAACAAAATTGCCAGTTTCACAACATTTCATATGGAATGTACTTTAAGTTTACATACAATATTTAAAATGATATAAAAATATATTAATATATTGGTCACAATTGTACAAATTTGGTCCAAAGTAGCGATTAAAATTATGTAAAATATTGAATACACTTTAACACACCATTATAATTAAGAAACAAGCAGGTAAACTGCAATTTCAGTCAAAATGGTGCAAAATACTTTCAATATAATTTTAAAAAGAAAAAAATATGTATATTGACAATGGAATGCATACGATTATAATATATCAGATTAAAGCTGATTTAAAGCTTATAAGTATGATTATCCAAACAGAGAGGGGTGAGGGAATACAACCAGAGAGGGGGTGGGGGAAGAACATGTGATCACTGACGTTGAAATATTATCCACGATGTCTCTTTGGTGGTGGTTGTGGAAATCATGTACAATTTGGAATAAGTTTACCATACCAATTCCTGAAAAAAATGTTATCTTGTGGAGTTGGTGTGGCAGTTTTAACTTCAGCTTGAAAAATAGAAATATTTTGCAGAGCTTTTGATTGTTTGTATCACCATAAAGCGTATGGTATGTGATGCAAGGTAAATATATGATTACATCAAAGAATTGTGAACAAAGTGGGTATTCCTGTTTAAAGACGTAAAATTTGATCACATTCTCATCCCCAGGACTCAACTTGAAGTAGTTGGTTTTTTGATATCAAATTAATGTCCATATTTTTCTGATAATAAATCTCAAAATTTCACCTCCAAATTCTTTATAGTTTTGGATATATGGCAAATTATATAATGTAAAATTAATTGGTATACCTATTTTCTATTTCTTTTGTATTTACATAATAGCCTCATCTCCAGAGTTGCATAATTATGTTTTCCTCTGAAGAGTAAACCAGAAGCAAGCTAAGGATTAAACCTCACAAAATGCATTTCAGAGGCCTGGGCCAATTAGTTAAAAGTAAATAATACACATGTTAAAGTAGGAGTCTAACCTTTAAAAGCAAACATACACTAATTAGGTCTCATCAATAAGCCTAACTTCAATGCAAAGCACCATAACAGCCTTCAAGTTCTGCAAAATAAACTTGCTCGCATTCTTCTCCACGCAGATATCAGGACATCAATTAATAAAATGATGGAAGAATTATATTGGAAAACACTTGATGTCAGATGGAAAAATCATGTAATTATTATGGCATTCAAGTGTTTACAAGAAATTGCTCCCAGCTATATGTCTTCTTATTTCACTTTTACACGTTCAACTCATGACAAAAATACAAGAAGTCAGCTTGGTAACATTCTTATTGTGCCTCCATGGTGTTACTCTGCTGGCAAAATGACTTTTAAGTATAGGGCTGCTTCCCTATGGAATAGTCTTCCTGTTGATATTCGCACAAACTTTTTTAACATGAGTTTGAATGACTTTAAAAGTACATTGAATACATGTATGTAAATTTCACTAATTCTATCTATGTCAAATTGTTGTGAATGTTATTATTCTTCATATCATATTTTATTGTTCACATTGAACACATGTATATAAAATGTATAAATGTTTTCTGGACCTCTTGGGAGACCAGTACTTTGTATTGAAAGAGTTTTATCCAGAATAAAGAAAGATTAAACTAAACTAACCATAAACCCATATTACATACAATGCTATACCTGTTCCACTCTATCAACCTTGCAGAGCAAACCGAAGTTACACCCTGGTCACACGAGCCGCAAGAAGCCGCAACACCGCTATTATGACACCGGTGAATGCTTGGCTTGCGATGCCTGGTCGGACACCGGTGGTTATGGGACCATAACTGAAGACATTGTATACAAGCTACAAGGTTTTAACTCGGAATTAAATTCTTGCGGCATGCTTCCGGCGTCTTTACAGCTCACGGACACAGTCCGGATACCGGTCGGACATCGGCCGGCGTCCAATCGGCGTCTACTGAATTGACGCCGTAAACAAATCGTAACCTCGCCGCAAGGTTATGTGACCAGGGTATTAAACACCCTGTTCCAGTTGTTCATCATGCGTTACTGCACATTTTATAGAATAAATTGCACATGTTACTGCTGTTGCATTTATTGTGTTGTTTAATTTTTACTTTAAAGTTGATGGGGCTATAATCCTTGGATTTCAGGTGTGATTTTGAGCATAATTTGATCATCCAAAAGTTTTTTTTATCCTGTATAGGTTTCAATGGGAGTGACTTCTGGGTAAGTAAAAATCCAATTTAATACATTTCAACATCTCAAAATAAAATTCACTTTGAACCGTGTTAAAATGCAGATTTGTTGCATGCATGACAGAATTTGACTTATTTATTTTAAGCATGTAAAAAATCAGGTATATTTACTCATTTTTTACCATGGATCCTGAGAGGCAATCAATACAATGACATGTGCCATGTACCTACCACCAAACACCCATACTTTCAAACCTGATCTGACTTTGATCTGATTTAGATATTGTCTGATTTAATGGTAGTACATATACAGTGTTCTGGCTTTCACTTAAAAGAATGATGCATCCTTGTTGGTGTACATTTTTGTGTATGAGAAATAAGTTCAATAATAGTAGGGATAGACTCCTTCATGGGGTATGCATGTTATGCAAGTACAGAGTGTCCACGAATGATTTATACCCGGTTTCAAAAAATCAGAAGAAATGTTAAATCATAATTTTTCATAAAACCAACAGCTTTCCTACAATAGTGGATAAGTCTTCTACATTTTCATCAAAATATCATACTTCATTGCTTTGCATGATGACGTAATTGAAAAATGATGTAAACGTGATGTTGATCTATAAAAATGTGGGCATAAATACGAATAAATATGTGTAACATGTAAACTTACTAAAGTTTGTAAAGTATAATGAATACAACTTGACCAAATTCAAGTATTCTTTCTTTGCTTTTGTAATTTTCTAAGGTCTACAAAAAGCATTACCTTGCAGACTTCTGAATCTATTCCTACTCAGATTAGCGAGATAGACTTAATCAGATATGGAGTAGGACACCATTTTGGTGGGCAAGTTGAGGAATCACAGTTCCGTCGACAAATTCTGGTCCTAATATTGAGTTGTTACCCATAATAGCCATTTAAACTAACTTCAGTTGTAATTAGCAATGTCAACATGGTCAAATGTAAAGTTTCCAGGTGGGTTTCCCTTAGGCGAGTACATGTAACATCTTACATTATTTGTACTGGCTATTGTAAAGCTGTTCAACCGTAACCAAAATCGTCATTTCTTTTCTTAAGGACACCCTTTATATCCTATATCCATCACAGCCAATAATAAAACCTAAATTGTATTTCACGTTTTAACTTTAGAAAAGTAAAAGGTGTCAGTGTTGTAGGTTTCAATTGAATGTTTAAGTTCGACAATTTCTCTGATTACAAATTTACAATTCGCAAAATATACCCTGTTTGGAAAAATCTCTATAACTTTCCACAGGAACATGGGATTTAAAGCTAAAGACATGTTTAGTTTGAAAATTAACAAAATTTGACCAAAACATCAACCACTGCTCCACAAAAAAATCCGATAGTCGGGTATAAATAATTTGTGGACACTCTGTACTTGTATCATTGATTGATTGATTGATTGATAGCTAGATATCCTCAAGTGGAAATACTGTACAGTCCCAGTTTCTGAAGAGCTTATTGTGCTTTCTGTGGTACAGAAATAATCATGATTTTAACAGAGTAAATTGGGCTGATTGCCACATTTTTGCATGATTTCTGTTATTCAAAAATCTACAACATGATACAGTGAAAAGATTTCACATATGTGACCCATCATATCGAAAGGTACCTTAAGGTTGGCATAGAAAATTATGTGATATGGGCCATTGAAGCTGAATATAGTCCAATATCATGTCCAAGGTCAAATTTCTTATTTCATAAGAAACGTTACATATTCTATCCTATTAATCAGGTTCCAACATCCAAAACATACGAAAAATGTGTTAAAATATAAAAACAAAAATCATCTCTCAATTCAAGTTTTACTAAGTACAAAAACTTTAAACTAAATTTTCTCAGAACTATAGTTTTCCAAATCAACCAAATGCCTTTTATCATTTGGATGTAACTTCGCAACCGAACATCCAATAACCAATAGCAAGATGTCATTTTAAAGCTTAAATTCTCAGCTTTCAGATGAGATCAAAAAATCAATTTTGATTTTGGGACCCTTAAGGTACCTTTCGATATTGCGGATCACATATGAACCTGTGATGCCAAATGCACCACATCTCAGTTCAGCCAATAGGCTATTTTACACATTAACATAAGAGCCAAGCGTACGTCTAACATACCAAATCCCACTATTATTTTGTTTTATATATTGTTGTTCACCATGTGTTCGTTAGAGGTACATTCAAACATTTTCATACAGTTACGTCCGTTATACATACATTTGATTTGCTATCCATATGGTGGTGTCCGTTTATTACACGTTCAATATGCGAAACTTTTGTACGTTATTTGTACGTTTGAGCTCTATACGGTGATGTGTCACTGAACCCTTACTTGCTGCTGCAATTAAGGGATTCACTGAAGAATGATGAGATACTGTAATCCTCTTCTAGTTTCAATTTGGCAAATTCCTATTGAATGGGTCTTGACAACTCATCTCACTTGCCCATATTTAGCACCATATTTATCAAGAACTTGATCCAGAAACTTGTTCCACTTTGATGTCCACAATGCAAGTAGTTCTGCCTTTTCTTTCTCTGTTGTAGCACTGTATCTGTAAAAAGTGAAAAAGAATATGAGTATCTGTTAGAACCAATTCCACTTGTTATTTGGGAGTTTATCAGAAGACCTTTTAAAGGTAGTCAACATTTTACCTGCAGATGATTTACACTTGATCTGCTATACTAGTAGATTGTCAAACTTACACTCCCAATCAAAAGTGTTTGTGCACAAAACCTTTAACCAGCCATATCTCAAGAACCGTTCATCATTTACATAATATTTTTTCGGATTTATATTTTAAATATATAGATATAAAGAAGTCAACAGGAATAGCATTTACCGCATTTGACAATATGGCGTGCTAAACATACTACATATTTTCTTCCGCACATTCAAAAACGTAGTTTCAATGCATAACTGCACATTTGTTGCAAAACTTATAACCTGAAAATGTTCTTTACATTTACACGGTGATAACGAGCGCTGAACTAATAAACTACATAGGTACATAGCAAAAAGTGCAATATGGTGTATTTGTATATGTCCAGGAAATCTGTCATTTTTATGGTTATGGAAGATTGAATATCAGAGGAAACATAGATTATTTATATAGGATATGTTAGACATCTATAAAAACATGGAATTTTTTCATAGTCTTGGTCGTTTGATATAATAATTATGTTTTTGCCTGTATTTAAGCGTGCACTTTTGACCGGGAACGTAAGAGCAATCTGCTTTAATGTAACTCTGCTCTCTTTTTGGTTAGCCTCCCATACAAATGACTAATATTAAAGTCATGTAACAATGAATGATACAGCATTCTGTGCAGAAGAATTGTCTATCAGTAGGGATATCAATAAGTGTAGAAAATTCCGTGCCGAGTTGAAATTTGTGCTCAAGTATTATTGCTGAAAATAAATAAATAAAATAAAGCATGGTGTAAAAATGCGATTTAATCACTTTTGGATAAAAAGTAACCAAAGGAGATAGGTCCTTTGTTCCATTTTTGAAGGGCACCTTTGTAAAATTACCTCTTGTGCTTATGATCTCTTGATTTTCAGTCAGGAGATATTGTTACGGTCAACGATTTTAAATGACCAAGGCCAAAATCACCTTACAGGTTCTTAAATGGAACAAAAATAAATACACTGAAATTTGGAATAAGTTTTAACAATTTAATACAAGTACTTTCTTTTAGCACAATCAAAACACTTAATAATATCTTAATTTTACCTTAACTTACAGTTTTGAGATACCGCTACTAAATCCGCGCGATCCTAGGATAAATTTATATTCCACACTATAGTCCGAGATTGTTCATTAATGTCCACGGCTTTAAAATCTTGAAAACTTGCTGGCGTATTCTTGCAATTCACAAGTCCCGGAATCCAGCTAGCAAAAGGTAAATCCAAAACTTTCCTTGCGAAATCAAATTGCGATTTCCACACGAAGCTCCACTTGGCTTAAAAGCTGAATCCAACGCACAATCCACTTGCACAGAAAATAATGAAATAACAGTTTATCCTTAATTCTCCATCCGTAATATATCGTTAATTCTCCAAAATATCACTATCTCCTTTCTCCATCCAAAGTTTAATTAGCAAACTCAACTCCACTGTGAAACTCTGTCCACCAAAATCAGCTCCTCCAGCTACTCCAACAAATTCAATTCCACTTCCAAAGTTTCAGCTATCGATCTAACCCCGATCAAGTAAATTCACCTTCTACTCCAAGTTACTTTTCTTGGGCTCATTAAATATTACATTTGCATAAAAATTCCCCCATGATGTCATTCATATATTTGACATAGCAAATTGTACAGTTCTCTATGTGGGGGAATTTCCCAAGTAATATTATATTCAAGTAAACAACTCTATTTCTGAAACTTTGGGAAATTCCCAATGATCACCTGATATTTTCATGCAATCAATTGCCTATTTATAGAATTGGAAATCACCTCAAAATTGCAAAATAAGATTCACTCAGAAAAAGTCCCTTTCTGTGGCAATCAAAGATCTCAATAATTAAGTTTCACTAATTAAATAATTAATTAATCAACAAAAAACAAATTCAGTTTCACATAACAATATGAAGAATTAAACAAGGATAATAAGGCATTCTACACAGAAGGAACAAGATTCTTGCAATCAGCCAAAGCCTACTTACTTAAAAGAATTGAGTGCAAACTGTTTGAGTGTTGCTAGGTCTGCTCTCTTCCCAGCCAGTCCCATAAATGCCTGATAGAAGTCATGTGACATTGGTAGGGCATTCCACACAGAAGGATCATCTGAACTTATAACCAGGGGGAAGTCTTCTTCGATCAAAACTGACCCAGGATGGTTCCGAAGATCACCCAGTAACCCTAGAACCTTGAAAAAAAAATCAAATTGAACAAACAGAATAAATAACAACTATACAGAGACATTTCTTAACTATAAAAATCTAAAGCATTTTTTTAAAAGAGCTACACTTATGAAACTAAACTACTTTTCAAACATAATATGTCACATGCAGGCTACATTAAAAATCCACTGGCTCAAAGCTCTCAAGCATCTGAAACCTTGCAGAATGTGATCTTTTTAAATATATTTTTCATTTCCTTAAATATAGACATGAAATACTTGCTCTGAGGTATATCACAACATCAAATGTTGAATTCAGCAACCATATTACTGTTGAATGTTTCGAAGCCTAATAGTTTCTGCTCTTTTTGTGAAACCATATTGTGGCAGAGATTAGGCTATCAGGAATATTGGGATTCTATTAAAATATTGGAATTTTACTGTTTGTATGTTTAAATAAATGGAAAATTTAAAAAAATTGTGATTGTTGAAAGAAATTAATGTGCATCTATTATGCATTATTGCTTGAAACAGCCAAAATAATTTAACAACTGCACACTTTATGTCGCGGATGAAAAGAGACAAAATCAATGTACGTGCAGTCAAGTCCAATTCACAAGGCCTGTAGGGGCCCTAGTGTATTGGACAGCGATCAAAATGTACTGCTAGTTCATTAATTTTGTCTCATTTACAAGCATAATGGAATGCAAATTTATTAATCTAATTCATAAATGGCAGAAAAATAATATTGCATACTTTTTGAAAAAAAAATCAGGCCTTTATATTACCATCAAAGTCCAAAACTTCCTCTAAACCATCACCAGATAAAACGCATCTATACGCACTAAACTCCTGCCACGCAAACCGGAATGCAACAAGCGCAGTGCATTGTGAATATTCAATCAACTCTGCGTACTTTATATTCTTGCATTCTGATTGGTGAGGTGACACGCGGAGTGTATGAATTTCATTTAAGGTGACTTAGCACAGATAGAATTCTTCCATTTATTTTTCATATATTTCTTAAGCCCATGCAGGATAAATACTTTGAAATTGTGTCCAACACTGCTGATATCAGCTCACTCTTGTCCGATACTGTTTCTGTGCTAAGCCACCTTAAGTTATTACAGTATCTTTTATACCATACCTGATTAGAGATTGGATTGACTTCAATAGGAATATCTTTTTTCCTTGCTAGGTCCATAGCAACAGGATGTTTGGTAATGGCATAACCATGTCCTATTCTGGTGGTGTTAAGTAGGATAGCATCAAACAGATTCTCATCAATTGCTGTGCCTTCCCAATCTGTTCAAATACAAGAAATAGAATGGTCAATTAATGATGAGAAATAGTTTTTCAGCACTTGTGGGTGGTGCTAACTGGGTATTCTGATAGGTATCCACCGGTTTGCCAATTCAACTAATTCTGGCAAAGTTGAAAAGGTGCTTGCACCAAAATCACAAGCTGACACTGAAAATTGGTTAAATAAAGCAAGAAAAAGTTTTTTCTCCCACATTTTCAGAAACCTGTTGCGCCAATTATCCCAACTTCTGCACCAACTGTGCACCACATTACCTTATTAGGAACACTGGTATCCACCGGAGAGCATTAAAGGGATACACCTGCACAGGTTTCAAGACCTATTTCACTAACAATGAAGGGGCCGATTTCACTAACATTTAATGATGATCGCTAAAGCCATTATAATGGCTAAACTCAAAAAATGATCATTCTTGAGTTAGCGATAAAAACGGGGTTAGTGAAATCGGCCCCAGACATATATTGTGTCTAAGTTGATCTGGTGCTCTGCAAGTGTCAAATAGGGTATCGATTTTGGCTTATCAGTCCAATATCAAACTCAAGAAGGATGGCTGGATTGATGATTTTGTTGTCTAAAAGTATCAATAAAAAGTTTTAGAACCCTAGAAAACCTGCCTAAAATGTTCAAAATGTGTACAGCTACATTTTTATCCCCCATCAGACCTTCACGTTTGAGAAGCTCAATTGAGCAGAGCTCCTACAGCTCTCTTGAACAACATTCCAGGAGTGCATTCCATGGATCTCCTTACTGCTGTTGCAAAAACACACATTCACACATATCCAAATGAATGTCCATACATGTTGGTTGAAAACAGCAATTATAGTGTAAACAGTCTTTCAACACAATGAGATAGTGAAATATTTGCCTCAATATTTCGATGTAAGAACACACATCCTTGTCAGGAGAACTCCTAAGATAAACTGGCGGAGTTTGCCCCTTACGAGGATGTGTGTTCTTCACATTTAAATATTGAGGTAAATATTTCACTACTCATGTTGAAAGACTGTTTAAACTATAATTGCTGTTTCACACAGGAATATTTGAATTTAAGCTCCTCATACACTCCTCACTAAATTTAGGAGAGTGATTGACAGAGCTCCTGTAATGTCTAGAAATGAAGGTCTACCCTCCCCATCCCAATGTGATACTATAAATAGTGCACTAACCTGTCTCCCCAGCATGGAAGAAGAATGGCAAGGAATTGTTGGTCTGAGATGGCAGCAACAATTCCTTGATGTAGTGTAACAAAGAATACCCTGTGTTCTCTTCTGCAACAAGATCATGGCCTGCGTAATCATCTGGAAATGTTTTCTTGAATTGGATGGCATTTTTGATATCTTGAGCAACTGTACTTTCATTTTCTGTTCTAAAAAAAGAGATCAGTATAATATGGAAGCAGACTTGTAATAAAGAAAATTTAAGTTGGAAATGAAAAAAGTACATTGATATAATTCTGTCACTTAATGACATATTACTATTATAATATATATAAATAATATAATACTATTCTCGCAGTGGATACAGCCAGCAAAATTTGCATATTTTATGCGGGAATCACAGGTAGCTTCATCATTATAACATGAAGGTCAGTCGTTTGGTTCAGAAGATATGCCAATAAAACAAATATTTGCATAAGTTATGCAAATTAGATATTTATACTTTGCATGATTTATGCTGAAAGCACAGGTGGCACTGCTAAGGCCTAGACCATAAACTAACTTTAATATCATGAAGGAAGGTCTAATGGTACAGAATAAGGTCATGATATTTTACGCTTACATCGCAGCAAGGAAATCTTTGCCTCAAGTACCAAAATATCATGATTGTAGGCCATATGGTTTGTAATATAAAGTTAAAAATTAATTTACACCAAACTGAAATACACACCCCACCATCATTTCATATACACACAACCATGCACTTAACTCTTTTTCCCCTTTTGGGCTAAAGCTAGGGGATAAAAAGGATCTGTAACAAACACATTTCTAATCATAATCAATAGACCAAACTGTTGTTGATAAGAAGACACAAGTCTCACCTGGAAGACTGGCTGATGAATTTGGCTCCATAAAAATCTGTGTACATCTTCTTGAATTTCTTAGCAGTGTCAATGTATTTCTGGACAGTATATAACGAAGTTCCTTTGCTACCATCTGCCTTAGTTAACTGAAAATAAAGTATCAAATATACTGCTTATAGAGTATGAGTGATGTGTATTAATTAATAATAAAACAATTAGTACACCGCAATTGCAGGGCAGTATATTGTTTATCGCACTGCACACTTTGCTGCAAGAAATAGCAGTGTGACACCGGGTGCAACTAATAATCAATATGTTGGTAATTCTGCATCATAATTGCAGCAAACAAGGAACACACCAAGGCCTTATATTCCATAGACTGTTCCCCTGTGGTGTGTCCGTATTCCATTGACCCTGACTGTCACTCAACACACAGACAATAAACCTTTGTCTGCTTAGTAGCCATATTAGTGACCTTGTGTACGCAGATGCTCCCTGTGTTTGGCGTGTGACAATTGGGGACAATGGGACACGGAATATGAGCACACAGTACAAGGGGACAGTCTAAAGATTCAAGGCTGTAAAGGTGTTCAACCACTCACTGTGTGGAACGTACGCTTTAGAATGTGTACGTTTTGAAAATCGCGAAAATGTTAGAAGGGTATGATTTTAATCGCTTGCGTATAATGTGTGTTTTCGTAAAATGCGTAACATCAAAATTAAAATGCGTACGATTTTACTATCGTAAACAACGATATATTTTTACGATATCCACCTACCCCTGAGCCAAAGAAAAAACTATCATAGCGCCATCTATTTTAATCAACAATATAAACCAATACAAAAACTTGTTGGCACATCTTAAGTTCATTGCATGCTGGGAAGGATTTTGAACACAAAATGGCGACCGGACAAATTGATTAAACGAAAGGTTGGACTAGTGTGAACCGATACAGGCTTAAAAGTCTAACTAATAAACCACATTGGCAATGCTGCGACAATATTCGTGTGGAATATCTGATTTTAAAACAACACTGGAAATAGAACGATGATAAAAAGGGTGCAATGCAAATTGGGTAAAATATAAAGATTGCAAAGCTAAAAAGGCTGCCATTTTCACTGTTTTTGTAAAAAGGGTGCATGAGTAAAACGGGTACAAAAGGGTGCCACTCTAGATCCATTCCACACGATGGCCACTGCTCTACTGCAGATTTGCAGATTACGTTTGCAGATTACAATCAGTGCAACTAGGGTATAACTGGTAGCTACTGGTAAATAAAAAACACATCACTGTGTCCACCCACAGCAAATTGGTATCTGAGACTCTGATGTACAGATTTACAGCTGGGGAAGGTTAAGATGAAGATGAAACAGCTGTGTCTCTTTATCACTGTCAGTGTGATCCTATCATAGATCTAGAAAGGAGATCACAAACATGGTGCCAGTTTTATTCCTGTATGGAGACAAAATTGGGGGTATTCAGGTTTGTTCTGAAGTTGTAATATGTTGCACGTCCAAATTCTTTTGCATCTGTTTTGTGTTAGTGCACGTTTTGCGTATTTACACAGACACATCAATCCTGTTTTGCATAAATCAAAGAAATATTGAAAAGATTCATCAGGAATGTCAATAAAACATATTAGAATTTTCATTAATTCCAATTGAAAACTCACTTGTTTTCCCATACGGTTTCGACAGTCCATACTGCTGCCTTCCTCAGTGGATAGTGGTGGTATTTGATCACGTCACACGTTGGTTCAAATACCACCACAATCCACTGAGGAAGTTGTCTTTAAAAATCTATGAATAAATATACAATAACTGTACCTCTTGTGGAAGAAATCGTACTTCCATATATTGAACATTATCCTGATAGAATTCTAGCATAGCCTGGCGCACATAATTTTCAAAGACTTCTTCTGAACTGTAAACTAGATCGCCTACTGCCATTAGACACATCAAGAACTTCTGCCAGGCTTTGTAGGTATTAGGATACGTTGATACCGGGTCATCAGTTACCATGCTTAAGTTATGATACAACCTGTTGTAAAACAAAGATACAAAAACATCAGATTAAAATTTGACACTGAAATTACCACTGTCATCACCCAACGAGCTATTGTGACATTATCTTCTCTACAGTGCTACGCAATTCCACTGATTAAAAAACAACAACTAAATACTGGGGATTTATAGTGCGCTATACCTCCCAGATTTATAATTCCACATGGCCTCTGTACACTTTACAGGTGTTCACTGACCACTGTGGCCCAAGTAAGCTCCATTACACACCAAGTATCATTTCGGGCAACCTCTAGGACGCTGAACCTTGATCAGCCCACAATTGCACCATCGCTGCCCGGATCAACTCCCCAAGTTTCGTACGGGTTTCCACAAGACAATTTGCAGTTAGTTCCTTATCTAAGGGAATTTCAAGCACACTCAACTTTTGGTACCAGCGGGGTTCAAACTCAGGACTTCCGCACCGCAAGTGAGTGCCTTACCGTTTGAGCTAACTTGACTGATTTGAAATCTTAATATATTATTTTCAAAGTTTTGCAGCGCACATTTATCCTGAGACCCTTCACGTCACCAAGTTTCACAACCGCAGGTCTCACGGTTCTGGAGATATGATGCGGACGGCGCACAGAAAAGTGACTGGTATGTCTCTTCCTCACTATGTTCAAGCGAGACAAAAACAATATTTTGAAACTGGAACTTAATTATTTCATTTCTCATTTTAACACATGTTTTGGTACTTATTTTGCAAAATGAATACTAAATTTAGTGTAAAACGAGTACCAAAATGAGTGCTAGTTCCAAAACAAGTGTTTTTTACTTTACAGTCGTACAAATGTAGCACCGACATAAAGACTCGAACCTTGGGCCTTTGGATCACTATATATTCCATTTATATGCAGAATTCAGGTTGTATGGACAGCTATAAATTATTGCTTCAAATTACGAATACTTGAGCAAACTGTCGTCCAAAAATGCAACAAGTTTATATTCACTTACCATTCATCAAAAACTGAATCATTTCCAGCTTTCTTCCTTGCATTAGCCACAAGCTCCCAGGTAGAACAGTTCACATTAGAACGGCTGGGTGGTTTGGTAAAGAAACCAAAGTGAATACCTTGGTAAACACTCGATGATTTTGAATGGCAATAGTATAAGTTTGGCAAATATGTTAACTTTTCTATAACCCAGGAAATATTCACTATAGAAATATCATGAATATGAAGAGCGGCTCCTACAGGGAAAAAAGAAAAGGAAATTATATTTATATATATAAAATTGTAATCAGAGCATTGACAATAATGGAGTGGTAAGAAATGCTGCTCTTTGGTGCTATGTACTATATAGTCAATTTGCCATGTGAGTGCAAGAAAGTCATATCTGCAATGGCTGCCCTAAGTTAAATTCATTTTAATAACACCTTGTCACAAGAAAGTGAAAAATCTCTCAGAATTATTCAGGTAACAAAAGAGCCACTGACCAAAGACTTGAGATTACACAGTGTGCAATCAAAATTTATGAAAAATGGCAGCTATTGCAGATACAACTTTCTTGTACTCACATGACAAATTGTTAGCATAAATAACTAGTATGGTCTCAAATCTATATTCTGAAACAAACAGATTTCCGACACTTTAAATCCATTTGTTTGGAAAATCCATGGTGACGGTATCTTTTGCAGTTGGTCAGCTTGCTCCATGTATTAGGCCTACATTGTTTTTCTACAACCCTTTTGGGAAAGAGGCTTGCAAATACCTTATCTTTTGCATCATTTTGATGATATCAAAAACAGCACTGTTATCTATATTCAGGGTAAGTAAGGAAGAAATGCATAGCTGCCAGGAATGGTTCGCCATGTATACAAGCTTGGAATTTGTCCTTCTTTTAGTCCCTTCCCCTTGAATCCTAACCTTGTGGCATTATTTGATGATATCAAAAACAGCACTGTTAAGGCTCTGTCACACATCACCGTATAGAGCCAAATGTATAGGCCTAAAATACTTAATCTTACTATTGTTTGATTTACATTGTTGTTTGTCATGTGTTCCTAAGAAGTACATTTAGTATGTTTGACACAGGTTCAGTATGTGACACTTTTGTATCTTATTCGTATTAAGGCCCTGCGGGGAAACCCGAAACCCCGAATTTTCCTGAACCGGACCGGACCGGACTGAAACCGGGTCGGGAATTTTTTTTGAACTATTTTCGGGTTCGGTACGGTCTGGGAAAAATATTACCGGGGTCTACCGGGTCGGGGAAATTTTACTCAGGTTCGGGGAAAGTTTACATTCGGTTCGGGAAAAGCAAAGGGCGTTCGGGTAAAATAAATTGGAGCAACAATTAATCACTGTGTCTATAATGTCATAATCCTTGTTACACACTATTTTAATGACTTGAAATTCGGGGTAACTCGGGGTCGGGGAAAAATATCCATTTTGACCGGGAAATCATGAAAAACTGCCGGTCTGGGTCGGTCCGGTC
>JXSR01S028232.1:22954-34497 GCA_000969725.1 Ophiothrix spiculata | reverse complement strand
AGATAAAATTTTTACCAAAACAGAGAAACATTCTTTTGATCATGTACTTGCAAGGCTTTATGGATAGGTCCCATGTATGTCAAAACAAGAGTGGGTGGGTTATTTATTTGCAATGTCCACAAGTGTCGTTTGTTTGTGGTTATGCATCATTTGCCTGGCCATACCAAAGGTGTGACAACATAATAATCTCCTTGTTGTTGGTCTATTTGAAATGCCTGTGCACTAGCTACTAGAACAACAAACCATGGAAAAAAACAAACACATAATGCTAATCAACATTAAATTGTAGTTTCATTTCTTAGATATATAGAGGCATACTTCAAATTGTTTATGATTCTTGTTGTCATGGCTTGGGGTTTTAAATATTGGCTTTGACGTTGATTAGGGATGGATAGGTTTTCCTTCCATGATCAAAAATGCTTGCATTTTCTACAACTTTAATCTCTGAATGTCTTAATTTAACTAAATATTTTTTCAAAATTGTTCCTCATAAATGTGTTGCTATTTTTTTGTTTAGTTTAGACTATTGATATTATTTTGAAAGTAATTTGGGTTTTTTTAGAAATCAGTCAAGATTATTTAAGGAATCAGTTGACAGTTATGAAAGGTGCAAAGTCCAGATGGAAAATATTTTTGAGCTAACAACAATAGAATAGTTTGCAGATAGTATTGTCAATTTATCAGTATGTTTACACATTTAATTGCCCAAGGTTCACAGATTTGATAGATAACCTAAATTCAGGGAGCTTCATCCAAATAATTCAAAATGGTTACAATAAATTATTTCGGAACCTATACTACCTGTCCCATCAAAAATATGACCCTAACCATGACTCAAACCCTATCTCTCTAAACCAGGACCTGACCCTAACTCACTAACTAGGACCCGACCCTAGCCCTAAACATACCCTAACCCTATCACTCACTCAAACCCTAACCCTAAAATTGGGGTGGGACTTAAATTTTACTTAGTGCATTATTTCTGTTATAAGAGGATTTTATAAATTTG
The DNA here is from genome assembly GCA_000969725.1 of Ophiothrix spiculata. Lineage (NCBI taxonomy): Eukaryota > Metazoa > Echinodermata > Ophiuroidea > Amphilepidida > Ophiotrichidae > Ophiothrix > Ophiothrix spiculata. The sequence goes on along the minus strand of JXSR01S028232.1, from coordinate 33,488 downwards.
GTTAATTTAGTTTCATAAATATTATGGTCCAAGATAACATCGGGCAACTTTGTAGTAGCTCATTCCCATTTGGATCCTATATAGCCCCATTATGGCCCCATATTCCACCAACATCTTGCACAGGTATCAGACCCAACGGTCTGTGCCCTGGGGACTATCATGCACCCCTTTGGTCTGAGACCTTTTAATGATTATAGATCCTATTGGTCTGTGTTTCAGTAAATCTTTGTTTCACAGTTCAATATCAGTCTGCCTTTAGTCAACAACACCTAGATAGTAAACATTGGTAAACACCCAGGAGGGGAGGGAGGGAGGGAACTCAAATTCAAGAGTGATGGGTATGTGCCAATCTCAGAGCAAATCAAATAGCTGTCGTTGTAGCATTTCTGTTATCATATTTTGTGGAGATCTAAGAAATCAAAGATCTTTGAAGAAATTCAGCTGGTGTTGGTGTAAAGATGGATGATTGGTTATGCAGTGCATCTGAAATCCCTGCTCCCCAGCTGAAATCCAGGCACTGAAACTATTTTTCTTTGTTAGAGATTTGACTTCTTTCATAATTGGGTCAAAAGCAGGACAGGATATTAGGCCACAATAGAAAATATGTTGTCATTAAAAATAGGCCATTGGGTGTAGAGGGTGTGAAAAAAGGGGTTATTGGGGTGTCAGTGACATAGGGGCTCTATTGACTGGCAGTTGCTATCCACCCCTATATCCACTAACATATGGGAGTGCCCCTCCCCCCTCAAGCTAGCAGTAAACACCCTGGGAGATCTGCCAAAAAATAATATGGTGGCCTACATATTTGATCTTTAACAAGGCCTATCAATCCATATAATTTTTTCAAAAATCTATGAGCAACCTCAGGATAAAGAGATTTTGAAAACATCTATACTTGCTTCTGCTATAAAAAGATAATTAACTTGCCAACATTGTTGCATGTACATTTTGGAAACCTTTTCTTGTGTAAAATGAAGCCCATACTCCAATTGAACTTGTTTTGTTCATTGTAACATTGCTCCCTTGGGGTACCCCACGGTCCCACCTCGATTGACCCTTGCATATATGACATACGAACTGCTATTGTACAACCAAGCTTCAATTGCACAGTAGGAGATGTTGTTTCGCCGAAAGAAATCCTATCTATGCATTGCAGGGTTGTTGTTTACCAATATCAGGGTAATCACATCTCCTATAATTTATTTTATGACAAGATTGATTGCAACTGCAGTAATAGTTGCATTGAAATGAAATTGAATGATGAAAGGCCTGGTTTTAGCTCTTGATGAACTTCTTCATATTCATCAGCGTGGCCGAGCGGTTTAGACTCTAGAGCACGGGTCTCGTAATACAGAGATTGTGGGTTCGAGCCCCGGGCCGGGCGGTTTACGTCTCCTTGTTTCCTTGGGCAAGAACCTTTACTCTACTTGCTCCGTGGTTCAGAAGTCATGTAAAGCCGTTGGTCCCCTGTACGAATAGACTCCTTCATGGGGTATGTTTCATGCAAGTACCGTGTATCATTGATTGATTGATTGATTGATTGATTGATTGTCAATGATTGATCAGCATTGGCCATGGCAAGGGAATTCATATAAACAAAAATATAAACCTTGAAGTTGAATCCTGGTGTAATAGGCCACCAAGGTCCATTTCTGAAATGGAAAGTGAAGCTTTTAGCTCTGCATGCATGCATGATGCATGGTCAGGGGTGTGAAATTTCCTCTTTTGACCTGGGAAGGAAAGTACTATACCTGGATATGTCCGGAACATTTTCAAGGCAAAATTTTAGCTTTTTCATTCATTTTCAGTCCATTTTTGAAAATGTTCACAGTTTTTCCTCGTTTTTGTACAAAGTTCCTCTTTTTTGAAAAGAGGTCACTCACACCCCTGCATGATATTTTTGTAAGGAAAAACGAATGAAGAAGAAATCTGAATGAAATTCTGCAAATTCAAAAATGCTTAATGCAATTTTATTATAGATGAAATGTAGGTCTACATTGTAGTTTAAATTTGAAAATGGAAGTGGTTTTCAGAATGTATCAGACCCAAGTAGCAGCTGGATCAGAAATTAAAGTATTCTTGTAGCTTTGTAAATGCATTTTCTTTGAATGATTTATAATAATACAGTGCAACCAGATATGGAATTTTAAACAAACAATAGCTGAAGGGTCAGTGTACCTTTCCTTCTGATCAACCTAGAACTTGATCCCCATTTTTTGTTTGTCATTGTTCCCCACATTGTTCATTGTGTAAACTGTTCTAGGTACCTATTTACAATAGTGAACACATGATACATTTATGTCTGCTACTGCCATATGTTGCAATATCAAGAACAGATATAGGCCCTTATTTATTTTGTGCCACTCGTTAGTAATTACCATACTTGCAAGTTTTTTTTTTTCATAGTTAGAGGCGGGTGCCCATCTAAAATTTTTCTCACTTTAGCTTTTGATTACATTGATGATTCCCCTCCCCTCAGTGTTCGATTTTAAGGGGTTTTACTTGCACAAATGCAAGTAGAATTTGCTCTGTGCAAGTGAAATTTTGCCAGTACACCATTGAGTGCAAGTAAAATTACAAGTTTTTTAGCTTATTTTTGAAAAAAATTTCCATATCCTGTGCAAGTAACTTAAAATGTCAAAATCGAGCACTGCCTGTTTTTCATATGGGATGGCATGATAAGTCACTCAGCTTACAAGTCACAGTCTGGCTTCTGAAATTGCCAGGTGTCATCAAACTTTTAATTAAAATTAAATATATTGAAAAAATATTCTTAAACCAATGAAAGTGAAACTATTTTGACAAAAATTAATTGTGCCTGTTTTTTAAGCGTAGTAATATAGCATCTAATTCTGGATAATATCAGTAAAGTTTGAAATTGTGTTCTCCTTTTCCTCAAAACAAGAATTTTAAACAGTTTGCAGCAAAGCAAATGTTGAAACAGCTGATTATTTGTGATGTTTTGTGTTAACCCATGGGTGTAACCGTTTGAGTGGCATTGTCAGCTTTTGTTGTGGATTAAATGATTGTACAGTCTACTGAATAATAGGGTGTGGGGAATTTAGTTACATCAATTGTATTGAATATTCATTGATTTATTGTTAGACAAGTGTCAATCAGATTTGAAGAAAAAATAAAATGGACAAAATTTGTTTCCTCATTGAAGAAATAAAAGATACCTTGATCCTGGGCTTTGATCTCAGGAGAAATTGATAAGGAAAATGAAAATGTAATAATTAAAATATTGGACTTGGAAATGATATTATTACTGGATGCAAGATAGAGGGTTCTTTCTCTTCATGCTTTTTTTTGCACATCACAGATTATATTTTTACTAGATTTAATGTTTTGTGGTATTTCTGTGCTTGCAATGTGTTGCGGTTTTGGGAGTAGTCTTTTATATATTTCCTGACCAACTGATTTGAATGTGATGTTGTGGAATGATGTTTTTGCCAAGTTTAAGCAAATTACATTTTAAAAATCAATATACCGTTATTAGGAGGGCCTATACATTTAGATTATTAAATTATTTCTAAATATTATTTTTGTTTGTTTTATTTCAGCCTTGACACTACAGTTTGTAACACACAGTTTCTTGGAATATCATGATCCAACGATAGGTATGTATCCTTTACATTTACAATTTTATAAATGTTTTCTTGATTACTTATTTTGCAAATTGATGATGGTCAAAGTTTTCAGAGATTAAATTCACAAATCTAAAATTTGTAGCGTGCAGTTACATTTGTAATTTTTTACAAAATCTCTTCCAAAAAAAGCAAACAAACAAAAAGTCCAACAATTAAGCATTAATTTTGTTTGGTATGTTTGATGATTAATTAAAGAAATCAACTCCCAAATGTAATCAATAAAACAATGGCTTGTAACGATGGGTGTGACTGTATCAGTAATAGTCCATTTATTTGCAAGGAATTTATTCTTAATTGATGCATGCATTAACTATCTAGATGCGTTAACGTCACTTTTGAATAATTTGCATTGCTAAATCTTGTTTTTATCGGGATTCCTCGCCTTGATATCAAAAAGATAGTAATATCGCTTTGTTTTTTGTTATCGTGATCATTACATTTAATCTTTAAAAGCATGGTGATATTTATTGCCTTCTATTTTTAGTAAAGGTAAAATGTCACATCTTTTCAGTTTAAACTACAGCAAGTAAAAATTTAGAATCTTTGTGACGTTTCTTCACCATGGAGAAAGGAACTTAGATGAATTGACGTCACAGACATGTCTCCAAAAGGTACCGTGCTGGAGTGGATTTACTGGGTACCAGCCAGCTGTTTCTTCATGTGTTTATATGCTATGAATGGTTCCCATTGTTTGCTGAGGGTTATTTCAGCATCTGGTGTACATGCCAGCTGTTGTTCCGTCCAGGGCAGCCAATTCGTTGTTGTTATTATCTCGAGATCTGTAGAACTAAGTGTTAATATGTAACCAAATGCCACTTTGGTTTAGGACGGAATAATAAGGAGCCATTTGGTGTGTGCATATCTGTGCTGTTTTCCATTTGATACTAAAGGTGCAACATCTTCCTTGTTTGTTTTTGCATTATTTGATTTTCAAAAACATACCTTCTTCATTAAAAAAGACTGTTTGACCAATTACTAGTGACTACCCAAACTAGTAAAAAGCTGGCAGAAAAAACCCAGAAAAAAACAAAATTATAAATTACACAACCCCAGGTGCTGTTTAAATTATGATAGCTGCATCAATTTTCTAGATTCAATATTGAAGCAAAATAGGACCCCCCCCCCTAAAAAAATAGGACCCCCCTAAAAAAAGAATAGTAAGGCCTTATATGGAGACTCAAGTTTAAAAGTTAATTTTTCTAAAGCTTTTAACTTCTACTGCCACACCCTAACCTAGTAATACTCCAAGTGCAATAACATACCTAGAACACACTTTCAGATTACACCTGCCCCAGTACATCAGGTGTAATTCGGTCTGTGACGCAGGGCCTGTTACGTCTCTCACTCCTACTTTATGTTAGCTATGGTGAATAAGCGTTAATTGTCAAATTAGCCCAGTCATGGTTGTACACTACCTGGTGAAACATTGGTCACGTTGCAGTCAGCAAATAATGAAATATCGGACTTTTAGGAGATCCCTTTGTTTTATAACAAACTGCTATTGTTTTACTTTGTCTGTGACATGGCATATTGGCGGCCTAATTCTTTATATGATCGTTACATTGCAAGTTTATCACACATTTGAAAGCAAGTTTATCATATTTGAAAGCATGGGTTTAAAAACCGCACATTAAATGCCAATTTTAGCATATATTTGAAATCAGGGTGTGGTGTTTGACTTAACTCAGGTGAAAATGCTGCTTACATCCCCTCATAATTCGAGAAAATGGCAGTGACTTGTGATCACAATTTTTCTTTTAAATCTAGAAAAAGTGAATTGGAAAATGTTAATTGGCCCCACGGAAAGGACAGTAATCTTTCAAAGCATTTTTTTACTCAACTTGAAATACTTAGTCTGAGAAATGGAATTTCAGACTAAGTGATTGGGAAAATTTTAGTCTGAAATGGAATTTAGTCATGTAGTCACTATTTTTTTTCCTGAGTCTGATTTCGTTTGATTTTTTTATTTATAAAACATTCTTAAACCTAGCAAAATGTCTTTATGAGTCAGTTATTAACTTCCAAGAATTTTGCAAAATTTAGATTTTCTCCTGGGTAGCAAAATCAAATTATCTTACAGTATTACAAAAAAAGATGACATTTATAATTAGTTTAGTCTTAAGTTACCAGTTAAATGTTAATTTTTTATCTGCGTTGAAATTATGCAATAAATCACATCACATCATCCGTCGCAATCAATAATTTCCCGTCTTAGCGAGCACAAAAGACTTTTTGTTTACATTCAATCTTGAGAATATGAGCATGCCAATGCGCGAGGGAAGTATATACTACGTCATATTGCTGCCTGGGCAACAGAGATGACGTGATGAGACATGAGGTATCGGGGGAACTACTCAATATTTGCTTTTGGTAGAGATATGCCTCTTTGATTTTAAAATGTTATACCCATAAAATGCTCATTTCTAAGAAATAGACAACCCATCCATGCACCACTTTGGGATGTAATACAAAAAAAATTTAGACGAAGAAAATTCTCATTGTATTTCCAAAAACTTTTAAAAAATAGTCCAAGCCAAATACCAGATTATGAAAATGAAAGTGACTTTTTCATATACCAGGTGGGTGGATGATAGTTGCCCATTTTGTAGCACGCTCCCATACCTACTTTTGTATTAAGTGTCCCCCCCCCCACCCCTGGCGCCGGCCTGAGGAGCTCTTTTATAATTTATGCGGTTGTGATTGCACACATTCATGCAGAAAATAAAAGAAAATGAGGTGTGGTTTAATTTTGGAGCTAGAAGAATGTAGAAAATGGCAATGTATTTTCAAATTGAGTGTAATTTAACTGATAAATATATTTGGAATGCAAACATAATGCTTTGTCCAGTTTCAAAAACATCTGAATTATATATGGATAGATTTCTTAATTTCTTGTCAAAATGTTCTACATAGTTCATTTCATGTCTCAAAAATCAAAATTTCCTTAATGATCAATATTTTCTTGGCAGTCAGTTTTCCAAATTGTCCACTATTCCCCACCTTGAGTTCAGTTCAGTTTATTTTTTTCCTTGAATACAAACAAATTCTTGGCAGATGGACTAAAACTTGTCTTAGAATTAGCTAAATGTATATTCCTACACAAAGAAGAAGTAATCTTTCCATATTTGTTTTTACTTACAAAGAAATTGACTGGAATATATACTGAGAAATCAATTATTTAATGAAAAGAGCTTCTAAGAAACTATGTATCCATGTATGCAAATTTTGATTAATTAATGAGATTTTATGATTAATGAAATTTATAATGAAGTGTTTTTATTTTCTTGTTTCAATATTTGTAGAGGATGCTTACCAACAGCAAGCAGTGATAGATGGAGAAGTGGGTTTATTGGACATCCTTGATACAGCCGGGCAGGTACGTATTTTGCACAGGTTTAGGGACCGTTCACAAACACTTGTAAGGGGGGCCTGATGCAAAAAAAATATATCGCGGAAATTTTTTTGGGCCCCCCCTTTTCGACCTCAAAAATTTTAAGGGGCCCCCTTTTTGCAACAAAAATTAGTGGTTAACCCAATAGAAAAGTTAGAACTCGGAAGATTTGTGGTAATTTTTTTCAAGGCCCCCCTTACGAGGGTGAAAAATTGTAAAGGCCCCCCTTTTGGCATCAGGCCCCCCCCCCCCCTACAAGTGTTTGTGAACGATCCCTTAGCTGATTGGAGGTTCAGCTTTGGCTGGGGGTGTATTGTAGGGGGTGTGCTTGGGAGACACTGTCTTGGATGGGGCTTGTACAACATTATAAAATCAGCTATTTTTACATATCAGGAGGCTTGGTGATATCCTGGGTGGGGTAAATTTACACTTTGGCATGGACACAGGGGTTCTGAAGTCATAACCAGTAATACATATCATGGTCCTACAAAGGGTTCAACCTCCTGATAAAAATGACTGACTTTATATAAATAATGTGTGCTGTCCCAGTGTCTCTCTCTCTCTCTGCCCCTACCCCGTATGTCCCTACAATGTAAAAACAAATTTGGTCTACTCATATCAGAACTGAGCAAGTTGCCAAAATTCTGAACCTTAGCAAGCAACAAAGACTCGCGTGCCAAAGTTATCACATAGGTTAGTCGCAGTCTGGCCTGTCATATCATGAAGGAAATATAAAATTCTTGTCGTCTTTGTAGCTCCTGTGAGACTCATCATGAGTAAATCAACATTGGGTTTGTGTTTCCATATCAGCCCATGAAAGAGAAGATGTCATGACCTTCCCATAATGCATTGCTTCCAATGGGATTTTTTGAAAGGTTGGAATAAGAGGGTTTAGGGATGAAACATTGCACAATTAGCAGACCTCATCCTAATTTTATACTTCAGATATGTTTCATCCCTAAACCCTCTCATTGAAACCTGTACAAAAAATCCCATTGGAAGCAATGCATGATGGGAAGGTCCTGATGTCTTCTTTTAGCCCATGATGTGTCTCTGTTTACAGACCTGACTACATGTACAGCAATGAAATGACTTGGTTTGACTGGGATGGTTGCGGTCTAGTCTTCTTTATCATGACTTGCGCATACAATGTTAAGCTTGCCAAGAACATATGTCTTACAGGGGTCACTGACAACAGCTTCAAGTATCTGAACATTTGTCTTTCTTGATTTTTTTTTTCAAACAACTTGATATCATTATCTCAAATGGGTGATGTACAACCCCAGTTGTTGAGAATTGAATTTAATAATTAAGCAAAACTAATCTGTATTAGATCTTGAGGGCCAACCTTGGTTGCTCTGGTACTCACAGGAATGCGGAGGGCCTTCTTATGTAAGCTCTGTGAAGTTAGGGTGATTTTGTATAGGCCTAATTTGAAATCATAGATCTACATGTAGTTATATTTCTAGTAATTCTTGAACTTATCCTCTGAGGGAGGCATGGGTGCAAGGAAATACTGAATAATAACCATCACAGAATTGTAAGATTTCAAGAATAGGGTAAAGTTTAAATAGTATTCTCTGAATTCTTCATGGTAGATGCGAGGTCAAGAATTCTCGTTATAATTATGGGTAGGGTACTATGCAGTACACATCATCTTCAAGTCAGACAGGTGATGACTGATAACTATTTGCGTTAGGTCACTGGATCGTGGGGCAGTTGAGCCACCGCCTTGTTACCATGGCAATATGTGTCACTAGGTTATCTCAAAGTATCTTGCTTACCCCTACTCCCCTAGCCAACCCTTGATGACCCCAAGCAGACTGGATTGCAGGCTCAACCAATGGCTCCCTCAGATTGCCCAATGCCACAGCACTGCATCACTCTCATACAGATCTGTATCTGCTTGACTTGCTTGTCCCACCTTGTCTGTACGGTCTTTTGAATTAGGTTATGACCTCGTTAAAACCTGACCATGCCTACACTTGGGGCACAAAACTTTTGTCAACAATCTTCAGTTTATATTCCATATATGGAGATCAATCCTAAATATCCCAAAATTGGACCCTAGATGCCCAGTACTATCCCTATACAACGTTGCCACACCTACATGCCCACATTGCTGCCCAACAGATCTTACCACAAATTTGTCCTAATTGAAAGAAGAATCAGTAGGCATGATTTTACCTGTGCATGAATTTCCCTCTTGCCCCTAAAGAACTTCTAACCACACCCAGCAAAGGCCCACAGTCGCTGTACCTGGCCAACGCCTTTTCTCAGGGACAATCGTGCCTTGCTTCTAGCGTACAGGTAGAGCTAGCTTGGCCAGGTATCAAGATCAATTGAATTGTAGCTGTCTTATTTTATTAAACCCAAAATGCAACTGTATAATGACTCACAAAGTGCAGCGTAGTCATCTTAGTTCAAGGTGTGGCAGTGAGATTGCCTCAAGACTGCGCTATATCCACTGCTAGCTTTAGATAGGAGCGTGCACTTATTGCCTGCTTGCATGACTCTTCATCTCGAGTCTCAAGAAATTTGGCTTTAATAGAATCTGAGGATGAGGAAGCAGATTTGTGTTTTACAGAGATGAAGTTCCTGAAAGATTACCAGTGACAGGAAAGCTGACAACGCCCAGAAATCAAGACTCTTTACTTGCACTGCTAGCCTTGTACTATTTAGACTCGAGAGGTTCACTGACATGAGATTGAACATTACAAAATGAACAAATGTTTTTTGAGTTTTATCATAAAAGTTCAGGTGTATTGGCCAAGGATTGTTGGACAGAAAATCATGACTAGTTATGAGACTCATGGTGAACTATAGTGAAGGTTACATCAGTGCTGTCCTTTGTATAGCCTTGTCCCGTACTAATAAACTTCTGTCAGATCGTCAATTGGAGGGGGGGGGGGGGTAGAAAATAGTGTGTGTGACCCAAGGCTCAAATTTTGAAAGTTCTAATATGCTAAGGAAGAGTAGTGGCTTTGCGCTGCAGCCCTGGCATTCAGTTTGTGTACCTGAAGATTGCCTTGGACCAATCAGAACCAAAGACCAAAGATAAATCAAGTTTACCCAAAAAAATGATATGTTTCAATTATGATGTGACTCTCTCGTTGTACATGTACATAGGCCCTATATTTGAAGAACCTGTGGTGACTGGTACTTTGGCTTGTCTGTCTGAGAGATTCGTGCATTGGCAGTATGGCGAAAAAAGGCCTATCAAAATGACAATACCATCAAGCCTAGAAATTGTAAAAACAGAAGTTCTATTTGATTCAGATTGGGTAATAATTAATTTTTTTATGATTTTTGTACGGGATGGGTTGGGGGTATCGTATTACAACAATCCAAAGTTTCAATCATCAATCCTAAAGCATTTGAATATGCGCACACATTTTTCGGCAACTTTCAAAGAGACGTTCGTTCCTTCCAGGAATGGCTTCGCAACCGATCTGATTTTGTCTGGATGTGGTTGGCATTGATTTTTTTGAAA